>SJXQ01012397.1:315714-375760 GCA_006408695.1 Aepyceros melampus | reverse complement strand
GCGGGGCACTGCTGGGGTGGGGGTGGGGGTGGGGCCGGCGAGCGCTGCAACTCAGGATGTGATTTGGGCGGCTACTTGCACTCTCAGGAGAGCTGAGGATGCTAAGTAGGCAGAGCCGGGTGCTCGGCTAAATCGCAGCCATTCTGACAAACAGGCCAAGTGCCAGCTAGTCCTTTCCTTCAATTGCCCCAGCTTAATCTCTGGATACAAAGTAGGTATCGTGCAGGAAACTGGAAGAGTGCTGCTGCTTATTCCCTGCACATACAGTAACTTAGGAAATCTGGGACTGTTGTTTGGGTAACAATTTAGAGGCAGAAAAAAAAAGTTGTTTGTTTTATTTTGATGTTAAAGTTATCCACAGCTACCTGAACAATTATATACAATATACCCAAATCTGCGTTCCAAAAACTTCTTGTTGAAAATAAGTGGACTCTAAAGGTGTAGGTATACCTTAAGACACAAGCTTTGAGTTATCTTAAGTAAAAGGTTGACTCCAGAGATACTAAATTTTCTATCTTCACAAACAATGTCAAAGGGCAGAACTCCTGCTGGCTCACCTCCAAGCTTCCCTGAAAGGGAGAGAGTCAGCGTTTTCCAGTGCCCACCCCACCCCCTTGGATAGCAGGGTCTCAGGGTCTCCAGTTCAGGACTCAGTCCCTCCATAACACCTCTGCGGATTTAAGAAGGCGCAATTCCTGGTAAGCGCTCCTACCACCCTGACCGCTCTGGCTCACTTGCCAGCTGGCTTCCCTGCCAAGTTACTCACGTTGAAAGGTTAGTGTAGCCAACAATGGCCACTCACATCCCACCCCCACCATCACCACCCGCTGCAAGCAGCTGGGCCAGGCCAGGAGGCTACTTCAGGAGGATTTAATAATCTTCACTTTACTTCCTCGGAAGCTTCAGGTTCCCAACCCACCTACCAAATCTCCTGAATACCAACTGTCACAATACAAATGATTACACAGTCTTTATAAAGGCTTCCTGTAATAAGTGCCCTGCAACACTCCACGGTGTGCATGTTATAACTCCATTACAAACAAATGGACATTTAAATGACAGCAGGTCCCTCTTAAGGCAAAGATTTAGTCAACCCTTCAGAAGCCTCCCTTCGGACCAAAAAAAAAAAAAAAGGGCGGGGGCGGGGGTAGAGGGGCAAGGCAACTGAGCGGATTCCTCCCGCGGAGTCCAGCCCTAAAGGTCGGTTCCAGTGAGCCCGGGTCATCTCGCATTCTCCAAAGAAACTCGCCAGGCATTTCCCCGGAAATCCTCCCTTTCCTTCGAAGTAGCTCCGTTCTGTTTTCTCCGGCAAGCTTTCTGCCTTTAGGTGTGCAGGTTACCAACCTGTATCTCTTCAGGTTCGTCCCCCTCGTGCGACTCCCTCCCACCGCCCCGATCTGGACTGCGACACCTCCCGGGCACCGTGCCTCTAAGCCGCCCGCGGCTCCGCTAGCCGAGTCCACTGACTGCCGTGGCTTTCAGTAGACAGGCTAAGCAAGTTTCACTCCTACAAGGGGAGGAACCAGATCACCGACGCAGTATTCCCGAGGAGTTTCCGAGAGAGGAGCAGCGCACCAGTCACTCGCTTGGATCGCTTTGCGGCTCTCGGTGTCCCCAGTCTAGTGAAAACCCAGGAAAAGTTAGGGATCTCCGCCCTCTCCTTCAAAACCTGGCTCGGAATCCCAGGCCAGATACAGTCACCGACCGCTGCGTCCCTAACTGCGCCTTCCGAAACCGCCGCATTTGAATTCGCTCTTGGCCGGCTGGCCGAGGTATGCACGCCCGCGGGAGCGCCGGGGCGAGCCCGAACGACCGCAAGGAAGGCAGGGGTGGCGCGGGCGCCGTCGGACCCGGGAAAGGAGCCGAAGGCCCCCATTACACACTCTTCGGCCGTCAGGCCCGCGCCCGGCCACTGCGCAGTCAGCGGGACGCGCGCAGCAGGAACTCGCTGAAGTTTGCCAGCCCGAGCCGAAGTCTCTGGAAAGTTGTAGCTCCCTCTCGGAGCGTCTCGCCTAGCCCACGGGGTTGGTCCGTCTAAGGGGCGGGGGTGACGTCGCGGGAGCGGGAGGGAAAGGGAGCGCAGGGACCCGGCACTGTCCGCACCTCCCCCTCCGGCCCCCGCGCCCCCACCAGGCTCGGCGAAGACTAGAGGTCTGCTGGGCCGGGGTAGACCCCCCGAAGGCAGAGCGCGCGGCTCTCCAGGACTGCGCATCCTCGCACCTTTAGAGGAGGGGGCCGTGGACTCACCTGGGCGGCGGCGGAGACCACAGAGGCAGGTCCTTGGCGTGGGCAGCCCCCCAGCAGGAGCGGCACGGTCACTACAGCCCCCGGGCAGCGGCACTGAGTGAGCCGTCTTGCCGCCGCCCCCTCCGTTCTTATACGGCCTAACCACGCCCCCGCCCTCCGCCACCGCCCCCACCCCCGCCCCTTAGCCTGCCCTCCCGGGGGAGCAAGGGGCGGGGCGGGGCGGAGCCGGGGCCCACAGGATCCTTCCGCCTGGGCGCTGACGGCGAGGGCAGGGCGAAAGGTGCCCTCTGATTGGCTCCTCGAGTGAATGGTTGCTGAGAGACGGGTAAATCTTCGGCGGCGGGAAGGGGCCGGGGTGCCCGAGGAGGTAGCACTGCGCAGGCGCAATAGACAGGGGCTGCGTCGACAACCCCATAACTTTGGTGTTAATGGGACTCCTTTCTTTTCGCTACCCTCTTTTCCTCCATTCCTATCATAACTTCTTACCCAAGTTTTTTCCATCTATATTCCGCTCCCTCGCAGGCCCGTTTTTCTTTTGCTTCTCTGTGGATTTTCGTTTTAGGTCTCTCTCCAGGAATGGGGAGCGAAACCCCCAAACCTACCTCCGACGTGTGTTTTGAAGTCGGAAAAAACTTGTGATTGCTGAGCAGGGCGAGCCTTCCTGATTCCCCACGCAAATTGCCTGGAGGTCGTTGGGGAAAGGACCGGCACAGTTGGTTCTCTGGCGCAGTTACCACCTGTGTGCAGTTAGAGGGACTCAGGCCCTGGAGGAATCCATCGCCAAGGCTGGCAACTGCGACAGCGTCAGTCCAACTCGGAATGTCACAGGGCTCAACCGTGTATGTTATACAACACGCAGGCGGGGCTTGACGCCGTCCAGGCACTCCATAGCAAGTGGTTTCGAGTCCAGATTCTAAATTCAGATCAACTGAATCTCCATTCACCACCTAACTATCTGTAAGGCCCTGGGCAAGTAACTTAACCAACACTCCATAAATCGTTTCTTCACCTGTACGGTGGAACTAAAAATGAAACAGCTTTGTAGGGTAATATAAGTATTAAGAAAATGGAAAGCTAGCAGTGCAGTGCCTGATATAAAGTGTTTAGTAAATGTTATTTATATCAAGTAGTAGCTGTTGTTATTTATCAATAAACATTTTTGGAGCTTGTATAATCTGCTAGGTTGTGGGGAAAAGATTACTTCCTACACGCAGTATTTCTGTACCTTGCCCCTTCCGTCCCTGCCTGATACAAGTGTGGTTCTCACTGTCTACCAGGATAGAGCTCTCAAAATATATGTCTTCCCTGGGGAGGGGAAGGTCTCCTGGAACGCTAAGGAAATAGGGTATCAGTATGAATGCTTGTAGGGGAAGCCACAGTGACTATTATTGTACATGAAATCAAGATGCAATCAAGATGGATGGTCTAATTCTTTTTTTCTTTTACTTTTTGTTTTTGAGGGTATAAATTTGGTTAAGTGCTTATGTGTACTGACAATGAATTTCTACGTATGTGTACCCCCTAATAACTGCCACCCAGATCAAGATATAGAACATCTCCAGCTTCCTCGTGCCCCTTCCCATTCAGTGTCCCACGAAGTGTCTGATCTCTGTCACCAATATTTGAACTTGATTTGGGTGAATTACATAATATGTGCACTTTTGTGTCTAGCTTCTTTCACTCAACAGTGTCTGTGAAACTCATCTATGTTGTTGACTGTAACAATGGTTCATTCTTTCCCATTCCTGTGTCTTATTTTATTATGTAAATATTCAATAGTTTATGTACATATTCCACTGGTGGATGTTTGAGTTCCATCAAAGTTTTTACCTATCATGAATGAAGCTACTGCAAACCTTTTTTTTTCCAGTTTTAATGAGATATACAAAATTGTATATATTTAAAGTATACTACATGTTATTTTGGACTTCCCTGGTGGCTCAGATGGTAAAGCGTCTCTCTACAATGCAGAAGACCCGGGTTCGATCCCTGGGTTGGGAAGATAACCTGGAGAAGGAAATGGCAATCCACTCCAGTATTGCCTGGAAAATCCCACGGACAGAGGAGCCTGGTAGGCTACAGTCTATGGGGTAGCAAAGAGTCGGACACGACTGAGCGACTTCACTTCACCTCACATGTTATTTTGATATACACGTACTTTGTGAAGCTAGTTAACAGCCAAACTAATTAACTTATCCATCATTTCACATAGTTACTTTGTGTGTGTGTGTGTGTATTTAAGCGAAGGGAGAGGTGAGAATGATTAAGATCAAATTTCAAGTGTATAGTACAGGATTATTAACTATAGTCGCCATGGTATTCATTAGTTCCCCAAAACTTGTTTTGAACCTCTTTACCCTCTCACCTACAAACATTCTTATATATGTCTTTTAGTGGACATAACATCCATTTATGTTGGGTTTACACTCAATGATTGGAACTGCAGGATCATATGAGGCTTTAAGTATATTGCCAAACATTTTTCCAAAATGACTTAACAATTTATATTCACATTTAGACCTATGATTCATCTTGAATTAATGTTTTATGTAGTCTGGAATCAAGATTTATTTTTCCCATATGGATATCCAATTAGTCCAGCACTGCTGTCCAGTAGTTTTGTTGAATGGTTGAATGAGTGGATAGTTATTGAATGAAAAATTCAATTAAAAAAACAAAGTGACCACTTACTTAAAGTTTAGAATGCCCAGAAAAATCCAGGATACATGATCACAATAAGGTGAATGCCTATTATATTACATTGGCCCTAGAACGATTTCTACGTTTTTGATGTCATGAATGCCATTAGCACAAGTAACCTCAGAAATTCTAACCTAGAATTTGATCTAGCCTGATTTGGTTATACCTTTGCTTAGATCAAATTTTGTTCAACTCCCGGACCTTTAGCCAATTTGTGGTAGGAAGGAGGGAAGAGCCAGAGAGAAATTCCTTATTTGTATGTGTGTATGTATTTTTCTTTGAGCCCCCTTTTTTTTCCTGGGGCATTTCTTGACTTTTATAGAATTTTATTTCCATTTTTAAAATTTGTTTGTTTTGTTTTTGAAAATATATACTATTTTTTCTACCCCATGTGGCATCCTGGAGCTGAAGGAGTCTTAAGAAGTCACCAGGTACCATCCATTGGACACAGAACCATATATTGAAACTGTCATTCCAAGACTCCTTCTTGCCAAATCAAAATGGTTCAAACACCTTTGCTTTCTGAGCAGCTCATTGATCTGTACCTAGAAAAGTTGAGAAGAGGAAAGAAAAAGAAGGAAATAGACTTTAAAATGCAGGTGTGACTCAACTGTGGCCCTGACATTGGAAACGTTGCATGTCTCAATAGGATTTAATTTAAATACTTAAGGAAACAAAGAGATTCTATCATTAATCCTCTTTTTTAAGGCAAGGAAAACCTTTTGTATAGTGCCCAGTTATCCTCACTTAGCAGGTTTCTGAATTCTTGTGTATTTGTATTACTTTATCCCAAGATGGATCACCTCAATAAGCATTTATTAAAATACCCTTGTCTAAATATCTTAAAAGGATTCTTAAGTAAAGCTTTTATTGATGTAAAGAGAAGCACACAGATCGTAAGAGCACAGCTCAATAAGTTTTCACAAGCTGAACAAGCCTATCACTAGCACACAGATGAAGAAACTCAGGAGCACCAAAGCGCTAACAGACCTGTTTTAAAACCACTGCAATGGCATTGTCTACATCCTTGCAAGTCTCTGGTGGAGCCAAGGCATGACTTGACTTTCCACTTCCCACCTGGAACTCTCACCAGTAAACCCCTGTTTGTTCTCAGGTTTCTTTAGGCCTATATTTTTCTTGGGTACTGCAGAATGAGTGCTAGGTTAGATTAGAAGGTGTGAGTTTTATTGGGAGCAAAGCACAGGAGGAAAGGACCTAGAATGTCAGATCTCATGGGCAGGGAGGAGAGGATGGCTGCATCTTTGGGCATGGCTATGACAGCGGCATGGCCGGGCAAAGGCCGAGGCACGGAGGCAGCATGAAGCAAGAGAGCGGACCAGAAAGGGGAATGGAGTGATGGCGGCACTGCCAGAGAAATGAGCATGCCCAATATGAGCAGAGCTGACCTCATCTCTCTGAGCTAGTGTCTCTAGACACCCTTCCTGCTCAACGCCCTAAAGCGATCACTGGAGAAAGGATGTAAGATGTATCCAGAGAGCTAATATCTCTTTCAAATGGCTTAACCCCTCTGAGTCTCAGCTCCCTAATCCAAAAATGGGAAAGATAACAAACTCCTCAGCTTCATGGAGGTCTCTGTGTGTGCTAATCAAGTGAGGTAGTGAATGCATGTGACAGCAGTTGCCACGTTCACAAAATTAATCTCTTTGCCAACCTTGGACTCTTTTCTCCCTTTATTTAGAAGAGCTTGGCAAGCAAGTTGGATGAGAGCAGAGGAGGGTAAATTCTCAATGGCTTCCTGTGACTGCCTTTACTTCTAGGGCTCCAGATCTCTTATCTAAGGATTAATGTTTTCAAATCTCCCTTCAAGGAAAAGGGATTCCATCAAAGTGTAAATTGTTAACTGACCATTTCATATCTGTTCTCGAACCTGCCTTACATTTAGGCCCCAGATATCTGTCTCGCCAGCTGCCATAATGCCTGAACCTCCCAGGGCAGGAGTCTGTGTCTCTTGAGGAAGAGGCTCTTGCCATTCTGGTGCAGCTTGCCAGAGGAAGATGATGCCCACCGACTAGTAATGTCTACCTCACCTTCCAGGGGATCGCAAACATTGTCCTCCAGCCTACATATTAGTCTAGATTTTTAGTTACAAGCAATCACAAGTGACTCTAGATGATTTAAGAAAAATCAAATTTATTTTTAAGATTCGGAGGAGCCCACAGAATCAACAGGATGGCTAGAGGACTTGGCTGATTGGCTGTGCTACCAGGAACAAGGCTTAAAAATCATACTATAGGGATTAAAAATCACGCTGTGGGTCCAGGGAAGATGCCATGATGTCACCATAGATGTAGTCAATGCATGTTGCTGCTGCTGCCTCTGGAAATGATGTAATTGTCACTCTGAACACTGCTGCCACCCGCTGATGGATGGAATCTTTGTGTCCCATAGCTAGTTTCTGATTCCAAATCTTGGTGAGGGCAGCTGATCAGCAAAGCCAAGATCATGTGCCCAAGCCCTAGTCGCAAAGAAGGCTCAAAACCTTCTGATTACTTGATGTTTTCAGCTTTAGCTCTGAGAAATGGGCTCTCCCTCTTCAGGTAGGGAATTCTCCAGACAGAGGAAGGAGGTCCAGATGCTGGATGGCCAGAACATGTGCCTCTTCCTCCCAGCCTTTACATCCATCTCTTGTGAGCATGTCTTGAATGAGTAAGCATCCTCTGGTCCATCTAGCTCTGGGTCACAGATCCAGACAAATTTGTGAAGTTCACAAGTTGGAGGACCAGGAAATGGATTATTGGGAAGTTTTGGGGATGGAGGTCATCTAGCTGGCCCCACCTTGCTGATACTCTCTGCTCTTGGTCAAGTGATACTTTTCCTCTTCAAACTCCTTAAAATAGATCCTGAGTGGATGATGTTCATTAAAAGAAAGAGAGAAGAAAGGAGGGAAGGGAGAAAAGAGAAAGAAGGAAAGAAAATAGGGAGAGAGGAAAGGAAGGAAGGAAGGAAAGAGCCTTGAACACATCACCCACCCTTTCCCAAGTCTCAGATTTCTTCCCTAGCTCTGAATTGCTTTAACCACTGCTCTGGGCCTCAGTTTCCCCATATGTTAACAACAACAACAACAAAAGAACCCAGTTTGGCTCACGCCCAGCACCTCCAGCTCCAGCCTCGTCATGAAGGAGGTGAAGAGTGTGTGGCGTGGCTGCCCAGCACACCATGGGGTTGCCTGTGTATAATGACAGTGTCCCAGAGTTAGTGCTTGTGTAACAGGCGGATTTACCGAGAGGGTACGACTGTTTGCTCAGCAGCTGAGAAGTTATAATTAGACTGTCACAACATCAGCAAAAGTACAGGATCAATGTAATCAGAGAAGAAATGGAAAAGAACACGGCATCAGTCAAAGTCTCCAGTGGGTCCCCGTGGTTTCCGGAGCACTAATCGCCCAGGCAGTTCCATGTCCCACTTGTGGGTTTCCTTTTGGTGATGACCAGGTTGGTTTGGGCATGACTGCCTCTCACCACCACAAAGCTCTCCTCCTCTTCTTCCCCTTCTCCCTTCCTCTGCTCACTGAGTCTTAGAGATGAGAGTTCGAAGGAGGCAGAAACTGTGCCCCAGACTCAGTGGCTGTGGCGCCTATGTTCCTTGTGCTGTGTGTGTGTGTGGGAGTGGAGGACAGCTAACTACAGAATGCAGATGCCTCAGCCCCATCTCGGCTCTACTGGGTGAGTGCCTTAGAATCTGCATTTAGCACATCCTCAGGTGGGTCTATGGGCTTCCCTGGTGGCTCAGATGGTAAAAAATCTGCCTGCAACGCAGGAGACCCAGTTCAATCCCTGGATCAGGAAGATCCCCTGGAGAAGGGAATGGCTACCCACTCTAGTGTACTTGCCTGGAGAATTCCATGTACAGAGGAGCCTGAAGAGCTACAGTCCATGAGGTCGCAAAGAGTCAGATGTGACTGAGCACACACACACACACACACACACACACAGATAGTTCTCTGTGTGCTGAATCTTCTAGGCTACCAGGCTGAGCCATCCTCCCTGCCCCATGACAGCCCTGCCCTCTTGCTTCTACTCTGCACCTGGCTTGGTTATAACATCATCAGGATGGCAGCAAGATTCAGGGCAGCCAAGATTGAAGGGCCCTTCCAAAGCCAAAGAATGATAATGGGACTCTTATTTTCTTTTTAATCACATTAAGAATTCCAAGCTGCAGACATGTTTATCTCATTAATCCTCACGACATCTGATCTACGGGGCAATGGCCAGTGTCTTTAGTTTCTTTCCATCAGAGTGGATCAGGGCTCAGCTCTGTCCCCGAAGGATCTGGACCTGATGCTTCTGGTCTCCCCTGACTGAGTCCAGTCCTCCTAGATAGAAACCACTGGATCTCATAAATCTGTGAATCTTCATTTTTCATGCAAATTTTTTAATATAAATAATGCACGTTGCCTTATATAAAAATCAGAAAGTGCAGAGAAGCAAAAGAAAGAAAGAAATCATGGCTAGTCCCACAGCAACAATTCTGTGAATACTCTTGTGTTTATCTTTTCACACTAGTGTGTGTATGTACACACTCTCACACATGTATGCTGTCTCTGCTTTAGTCAGGTTCCCAGAGAAAACAGATGGCACACTCAATCATGGTTCTCGAGGAGAGCTTGATGAAGGGACCATTTACCTGGTCTTGGGCGAGGTCCAGGGAAATCTTAACAAGGGGTGGGGGCCCTGAAGGACTAGCAATGAGCCATTTCCACACTACGCCTGAAGGGATGAGTAAAGGGGAGGTAACCAGAGCCTGGGACAGCTAGTAGAGAGACACCTAACAGGAGCTGTACCCACTGGTTGAACTGCAATCTGCTCCCAGGAGAGAGGGAGCCAGAGGAAAACCGCCTGACTGCTCTTTCCTCATGCCCTCCACCCACCTGCCTGAGCCTCCCTGTGTCCTGACTCAGCCAGAAGCAGCACCCCCTCTACCCCATGATGCAGAGTGGAGAGTTATTGATAGAAGAGTGGCCGGGGGGGTCTGGATGGGCAAGAGGAGAAGGTCCAACACACTCGTAAGTGCACTTCTGAGTGTGATGATTGGTCTTGAATTTCTACAGTTTCAGACCTAGGAAATGCAGTGTTCTGAGTTAATTCTCTCTTTGACCACAGCCGAAGAGTGAACTGTTGGGCCTTTCCTGATGGTCCAGGGGTTAGGACCCCACGCTTTCACTGCAATGGGCACAGATTTGATCCCTGGTCAGGGAACTAAGATCCCACATGCCATACAGCCAAAAAAAAGGAGAAAATTTCTTAAACAGAATAAAAATACAGTATATCAACTTAAAATTATATGGGAAAAGTGACAAATTAAGAAAAAAAGTGAACTGTGCTTTGTGGTATCGCTGTCAATACAGCGAGTTAGGAGCCTGGCAGCTGCCTCTGACTCCTCTACTTCTCATCTGAAGCAGTCAGTTAGTGACTTCTGCAACCAGTGTGGCCTCCTCCATGGTGTCAGACCCAGTACTGGAGACTAAGGTGGACTTTGAGCAGACCGGCCCCCACGAACCCACATGCTCACAGGGAGCTTAGGGTCCCAACAGCAGTATCATAAGCCAGGCAGAGGGACAAGTCCCATGGGGACAGCACAACCATCTACACTAACAATAGTGAGATGGTGATAAGGGCTAATGTTTACTATATACTAGTCTGTTCTAAAGCGTTTTATAGGTATTTGTATTATTTCATTTTCCCAGCAGCCCCAAAATGCAGGTCATATTATTAGCCCAGTTATTGAGCTGAAGAAATAAGTATGGAAAGGTTAATGAACTTAAAGAGCAGTTGAGGCATGGACAGCTTAAAGGGTGATGCCAGAGGGTGAACGGATGCAGTCTAATTCAAAAAACCCGCTCTCTCAAAATCGATGTTCTATTTCAGTGAATCTGGCACCAAAATGATGTTGATGATGATACTGTCATCATTTGCCTTTTGAACTCCCATCCTCTCATGAATGCCTAAGGGAAGCTTCCAGAAGCTGCATGACGTGATGACATTGGGATCATTGGGATGCTATTGGGATATTCTTTGTTTTAAAATTTTCTCCATTTGAATTTCTGACACAGTCGATACCCATAGACAGAACTCACGTAACCAAGCTCCTCCATGTCTTCAGGTGGGTCCTGCAGAGTCCTTTCAAGGAGTCTTGAGACCAAAAAGCTTGAGAACTACTGCAATACTGTTTACCTGTGGGGTTCAGAGGAGAGCATCCCATTGCATTATGAGATCAAATTTATTATCACTAGTTTCCTTGCCTAGCTTAACGGATGCAGTCTAATTCAAAAAACCCGCTCTCTCAAAATCGATGTTCTATTTCAGTGAATCTGGCACCAAAATGATGTTGATGATGATACTGTCATCATTTGCCTTTTGAACTCCCATCCTCTCATGAATGCCTAAGGGAAGCTTCCAGAAGCTGCATGACGTGATGACATTGGGATCATTGGGATGCTATTGGGATATTCTTTGTTTTAAAATTTTCTCCATTTGAATTTCTGACACAGTCGATACCCATAGACAGAACTCACGTAACCAAGCTCCTCCATGTCTTCAGGTGGGTCCTGCAGAGTCCTTTCAAGGAGTCTTGAGACCAAAAAGCTTGAGAACTACTGCAATACTGTTTACCTGTGGGGTTCAGAGGAGAGCATCCCATTGCATTATGAGATCAAATTTATTATCACTAGTTTCCTTGCCTAGCTCACAGGACAGTGTAAGATAGATTCTACGCTAGAAAATGATAGAACCTGAAAGGTCCCAGAGAGGTCAACAGTCCATTTTCTTGGTTTGGGAAGATGGCTCCAGCTGGGCTATGAGTTTCTCTGCCCTTGGTTGCCTTGGGGGCTTGCTGATAACAGAGAGTGCCTTGCTGGATTAACCAGGAGCCCTGGGCCAAGTCCAGATCATGTCAGGGTTTGAAATTCTCCAGGGGAATTGAGAGCATCTGGTTTTAAGACCACACAAGTAGTATTTGTCATCTCATTTGTGAACAAGAGTGGAAGCTTAAGGCTTTGTGATTTTTCAGTCAAGTTCAGTTCAGTTGCTCAGTCATGTCCAACTCTTTGTGACCCCATGGACTGCAGCACACCAGGCTCCCCTGTCCATCACCCACTCCCAGAGCTTGCTCAGACTCATGTCCTTCGAGTCAGTGATGCCATCCAACCATCTCATCCTCAGTCATCCCCTTCTTCTCCTGCCTTCAATCTTTCCCAGCATCAGGGCCTTTTCCAATGAGTCTTCAGTAGAAGAGTATAATTCTAATTATCTGTCAAAATGTATAAAACATGACTGCAAGGTACCCTATTTTTTTTTCAATCTATGAAATGGGGAGTACATAATAATAACAATTGCTTTTTAATTAGTTGGGTTTTGTTTTTTCTTGTTTAGTCACTAAGTTGTGTCCGACTCTTCTGTAGCCCCACCAGGTTCCTCTGTCAATGGGATTTCCCAGGCAAGAATATTGGAGAAGGTTGTCATTTCCCTCTTCAGTGGATCTTCCCCACTCAGGGATTGAACCTGAGTTTCCTACATTTGCTGGTGGGTTCTTTACCAATGAGCCACCAAGGAAGCCCTTTTAATTAGTAGATAATAAAAATTATAGCAAATGAAGTTTAACCAATCATGGGGAAAGACTAGAATCTAACAGTCGGGATGGCATAAAGTAATTGATGTTCCTTACTTAAAAGTGAAGAGATAATAGAAAAATGTGTATAGTAGGAATTCTACACTGGTGCCAAGCATCCATTTCTCCTTTCTCAGCTGGGAAGCTACTGTGTTGTTTGGGTTGAATCGATGTGGACATCCCAGTGTCCTAATGATGGACCTATGGCCATCAGCATAATCCTACCCCTTGCCCTTGATGAGTCAGGAATGAGACGTTATCTCAAGCTCATGTCACCAAGCCACAAATTCTCATCTCTTTTTGGACAGGATGATGTGCAGATGAGTCCTGGAATCTTGTTGCCATTTAGTTGCCATGAGAGAAGCCAATGGGTGAAGAAGTTTATATGCCAGAAAGTGCAGAGCCAAAGAAAGACCCAAAGACTAGCAGCCGGAAGACCACACTGCCACTGAGCTCGTCTCTTCCAGAAGCCCATGATTCCCTGTGTTTTACCCAATTTAATTATTTTCCGATACTCAGCAAACAAAGTATCTGATATAATTAAATACCTTTATTTTTCCAACTTAAATACTGTCAGATAGAAAAAGTAGGACTATCATGTTGACCAGTGTCAGATCTGACAATTTAAGGACAATCAATCCTGATTTTCCTATCACCTTCACTCAAGACCACCTTCTAAACCTTCCACTGTCCCAAAGTGCCCTGGCCACATTTTCTACATAAGCATTTCCTATTTCAATCTTTCTTTCCAAATAAAACACTCCTCCCCCCTTTTACTGTGTAGTGACCAAGTGTCAGATACTTAAGTGTCAACATTCAAAGCTTATCAAGTGCAATGGAACACGGGGGCCTAGAAGGACAGCACCACATGTGTCATGAGCATCGTTTGAGCTGAATTCTCTGCAACAGGACGAATGTGGCAGGGCAAGGGGCAGACTCATCGGACAGTTGAAAGGCAGGGGGCGGGTGGGGGAAGAGGCGGTTCCTGGATCAGACTTGCTGGCTTCAAGCTCTGCCTTCTGTCCTTCTGGGAGAATATTTGACCTTACTAAGTAGTATCAGTTTCCTTATCTCAAGATAACAAAGTTGGTAATAATAAGAGGACCTCTCATCTCCAGACGTATCATGGATTAAATGAGATAATGGATGTACTGTGCCTTTGTGTGGCAACCGGGAATTTTTCCCAAAATGTCAGACACAGTCCAAGAGACTTCCCCTCCCTGGGACTCAGGCTTGTCTCCTAGCGAAGGAGGAGGGATGTCCAGGGTCCCCTCCAGCTCAACGTGCTGCCCTTGCAGAGACAGAAGCCAAGGGTTTTCTTGTTGGGCAGCAAGGGGCCTGAAGCAGATGGCTCTCCTGCAGGGAAGTACCCCCTTTGCCCTCAGAAATGACGCATGGGCCATCCGTCAGGTGACCTCCTGGGCCTCTGGAAAGACACTGATGTTTGTTTGGCTTTGGTTTTAAATGTAGAGGCTGCAGCAGAAAAAACAGTGTCATCCATGCTGATCCTCATGTCCACAGCACATCAACAGCAGGAGCAACCATGCAGACAGCATGGGTTCAAAGGTCTAAAATACTGTGTCGTTCGTTCTAAAATACTCTCACGTCATCCACCCATGTCTAAGGACACCCTTTCCGTCGCTCAGAGGCACTGTGTGCATTATAGAAGATAAGCCACGTGATGTGGGGAAAAGCCTGTCAGACTTTGGTGCTTTGGTGTCAACGCTCTCCCTCCCTCTTTCTGGAGCCCAAGGCCACCAGCTGCCACTTCAGAGGGGAAGAGAGCTGGAAAGTGCTCCCACTGGGGGTTCTGCTGAATACGCCCTCTAAGCTTCAGGTGGAGAGTTGCTGGGATCCCGTGGAGGCAGGCATCTCACTGAGACCCCACCAGGGAAGAGCTGAGTCTGGGTCCTCATGGCACCCAGGATCCAGTGTGAGGTCGCACATGAAGGGGACATCTGGGACTCACGTTGCTTATCGCCCTCTCAGCAGTAGATTAATGTTTCTGCTAGCTCGTGAGACTGGCGACTTTCTTTTGGGTAAGCTGGTAAAGAATCCACCTGCAACACAGAAGACCTGGGTTCAGTCCCTGTGTTGGGACGATCCTCCAGAGAAGGGAAAGGCTACCCACTCCAGTATTCTGGCCTAGAGAATTCCACAGACTGTATATGGTCCATAGGGTTGCAAAGAGTTGGACACAACTGAGCGACTTTCACTCTCCCTCCATAAATCCCCAATTCCTATGCTATTTAAAATTCAAACTCCCATAGATGGATATGTACACACTGCCATATCTAAAACAGATAACCAACAAGGACTGCTCTATAGCACAGGGAACTCTGCTCAATATTATGTGGCAGCCTAGATGGGAGGGGAGTTTGGGGGAGAATTAGGTACATGTATATGTATGACTGCAGATGGTGACTGCAGCCATGAAATTAAAAGATGCCTACTCCTTGGAAGGAAAGTTATGACCAACCTAGACAGCATATTAAAAAGCAGAGATATTACTTTGCCAACAAAGGTCCATCTAGTCAAGGCTATGGTTTTTCCTGTGGTCATGTATGGATGTGAGAGTTGGACTGTGAAGAAAGCTGAGTGCCGAAGAATTGATGCTTTTGAACTGTGGTGTTGGAGAAGACTCTTGAGAGTCCCTTGGACTGAAAGGAGGTCCAACCAGTCCATCCTAAAGGAGATCAGTCCTGAATGTTCATTGGAAGGACTGATGTTGAAGCTGAAACTCCAATACTTCGGCCACCTCATGCAAAGAGTGACTCTGATGCTGGGAGGGATTGGGGGCAGGAGGAGAAGGAGACGACAGAGGATAAGATGGCTGGATGGCATCACTGACTTAATGCACATGAGTTTGGGTGAACTCCGGGAGTTGGTGATGGACAGGGAGGCCTGGCGTGCTGTGATTCATGGGGTCGCAAAGAGTCAGACACGACTGAGCAACTGAACTGAACTGAACTGAACTGATAGGTATGACTGAGTCCCTTTGCGGTTCACCTGAAACTATCACAACCTTGTTGATCAGCTAAACCCCAATACAAGATAAAAAGTTTAAAAATTTAAAATTCAAACTCCCAGAGGGAGAATCTGAGGAGGAGGTTGGCATCAGCCATCACCACGTGAGCACCTTCCCTCTGGGGGCCTCCCTGGACCAGGCGCTCTCAGTTGAGGTCACAGGGATGGGATCACAGGCACAGGTGATCAAGGGACAGCAGAAGGGGGCCAAGAGCCTGAGGCTACACAGCTGAATGGGGCTGCAGGGATGGCAGAGTGACACAGCTGTCACCAGCATGGGTGCCTTCCCAGGGCTGCTTCCTCCCTCCTTCCCCTTGTCTCATTTTGGGACAACTTCACTCCCAACCAAAGAGCCTTTCCTGTCAAGGTGGTGCCATCCCCAGAGCTAAAGGGATCATGCTGCGAGAGCCTGGAAGCCAGCATAGCCTGTCTCCCAAAGGGCTTGTTTCTGTATGAGTAATCACAGCCCTGGTGCTTGCAGACTATGATGGTGATGATTTAGTCGCTAAGTTGTGTCCGACTCTTCGAGACCCTTTGGGCTATAGCCCACCAGGCTCCTCTGTCCATGGAATTCTCCAGGTAAGAATACTGGAGTGGGTTGCCATTCCCTTCTCTAGGGGGTCTTGCCAACTCAGGGATCGAACCTGGGTCTCCTGCATTGCAGGCGGATTCTTTATCGACTGAGTCACCAGGGAAGTCCATTTGCAAACTATACTAATCTGTTGGCCCTGATCTGCACACAGTGGTAAACTGGAAGATGAGATGCTGCTGTGGCCTGGCCTGTGGGGTGCAGGTTTCTCACCCCAGTGTTTAGGAGTCTGTTTCTAGCTGTTCACAATCATGCACACAGGGTGAGGTGACCCTTCTCCCTTGTTCTTGCAGGTGGGGCTGGGGTAGCCTAGATAACCGAGCAGCACAGCACTAAGGGATGACCCCCCATAACCATGTGGCAGAAAACGCTGTGGTCCTTCTACTGAGCCAGCATGCAGAACCTACGACTAGGGACAAGCCTGTGCCTGTGAGGAGGGGGGTGGCCACATAGCAGGGTTGGGTAGGGAAGAACTGTGTCTCTCAGGCTGGAAATAGCTGAGCTTCAAGGAGATAGCCCATCCCTGGTATCCGGACCTCAGTGCCTAGAGAGGGCATCCCATCTGTGGGCATCAACTTTGCTCCTTCAATTAAGAAACTGTTCATCAAACTTCGAGATCTACTGTTAGAACCCCTCAGGGTATTGTTAAAAAGGGACATTCCCATGTTCCAATCCCGAGGCTCCTATACTATAGCTCAGAGATGGGACCCAGAGGTCTTCAGTCTTGGCAAACACCCCTAGGAGACTGATCCAGATGACCATGGACCACAACTAAAGAAACCTGGTCTAGGCACTTTCCTAGTGATCTAGTGGTTTAAAAAAATCTGCCTTCCAATGCAGGGGACATGTGTTCAGCCCCTGGTCAGGGAACTAAGATCCCACATGCTGCAGGGCAGCTAAGTCTACACACCACAACTACTGAGCCCACTCGCTTTGTGAGCTACGATGAAGAGCCCATGCACAGTCAAAAATAAATATTTAAAAAGAAAGAAAGGAAGCTGGTCTAAGAGAAAGGTTTGGGCGTCAGGTGGGCTTGGATTCATAGTTTGGCTCTGCCGCTTGCTTGCTGTGTGGCCTTTGGTGAGCTCTTTAATCTCTGTGCCTCACTTTCTTCTTCTGAGAAATGGAAACAATCATGTCAACCTCACTGAGGTAGTAGGGAGAATAAAGTGAGATGCTGCTCTCAAATTCTGGGGAGGGTGGACAAGGATGATAGAGCCTGACGGCAAGCTCACTTGCAGAGCTGCACTTGTCAATGGACACGTTGCAGGAATGAATGGTAATTCTAATGTCCTGAAGAAATGCCAGCCCTGAAATGCCAGTCTTCATTGATAAACAGGCAACCTTAACGCACTCTCACCCCAGGCACAGTCACAGCCTCCTCTTTTCTCTCTCAGTTGGCCAAGCCCTCTGTCTAGAAGCCCAGGGTTCCACTGCCTAGTCCACAGTCTACCCTGCGACCTCCAAGCAGACCACCTCTCAGCAGGGAGCCTGTCCTCTGTGCTGACCTCCCAACTGTACAGCCACCTTGAGTACTCAAGTCTTGGACTTCTGGTTTTTTAGATAGTATTCCAAGAATGAGTATCCAGCTTTTGGATAAATAAGATATTCTGTGTGGTCAAATACCTGGGCACCTTGATAGACTGTACAAGTCAGTTTTTCGGGCTGATTTTATATACATTAATATGTGAGAATAGATACTTTATACAGACTTTGCTGACAAAGGTCCATATGGTCAAAGTTGTAGTGCTTCCAGTAGTCATGTATCACGTGAGAGCTGGACCATAAAGAAGGCTGAGCATGGAAGAATTGATGCTTTCGAACTGTGGTGCTGGAGAAGACTCTTGAGAGTCCCTTGGACTGCAAGATCAAACCAGTTAAACTTAAGGGAAATCATCCTTGAATATTCACTGGAAGGATAGTTGCTGAAGCTTAAGCTCCAATACTTTGGCCACTTGATGCAAAAAGCCGACTCATTGGAAAAGACCCTAATGCTGGGAAAGACTGAAGGCAAGAAGAGCAAGGGGTGACAGAGGGTGAGATGTTTAGATAGCGTCACCGACTCAATGGACATGAATTTGAGCAAACTCTGGGAGACAGCGGAGGACAGAGAAGCATGGTGTGCTGCAGTCCATGGGGTCACAAAGAATCAGACATGACTTAGCGGCTAAACAACAACAAAAACAACTATATATAGGGTATCTGGCAACTCCCAAACTCCTCTAAACAAACTGAATGTTCAAGTTAGAAAGTTAGATTAGAAAGTTACATTAAAATCTTCCAAAGTTCTGTTGTTCTTATTAGGAATAATGATTATCATTGTATTGGAGAATCCTGAAATGCCATTTCTAACCATTCGAATTCAGGGAAAGCCAGCTTCTACCTCATTAGGCCTGAAGCCCTGAGAGACATCCAAGAATTATATCAACCCCAGACAAAGCAGCTAAGGACCCGGGTGGGGAGGTTTCAGAGACCTGGGTCCCCATTCTTGGCCCTCACCTTGCTGTGTGACCTTGGACAAGTGTCTCTGAGCTTTGGGGGCTCCCATCCACACACTGAGGGGGTATCCCTCAGTCTCATGCCTTCTAACCTAGAGTCTGTGTGTCTGAGTGAGCTGACCTTTGTGTTACTGTAGAATGACGCTTGGTCTTGGTTCTAGTTTAACAGGCCAGAGGGCAGTTAGACTCCATCCTTGCTGCCAATGATCCAATACAAAATACATTTCTATTTGTTTTGCACTGAACCAATTCCCCAGGGCAGCCATCCAGGCGGAGCGGAGTTGGTGGTGAGGAGAAAGCCCAAGATGAGGACGTAGTTTCCAGCACTAAGGCCATTAGCCAAGTCTTCTTGACGCCAGGATGGTGAGAGGAGCAGTGGACGACTCCTCCAGGCACCCACTCTTTGAGCCTGACCTATGCCTTTGGCCACTGTGCCGACACAGTCCTGTGTGTCTGGCATTGTGTAGAGGGGACACAGCTCTGACGGGGTGGCTGAGCAACCCCAGGTCCATGCCAACCCACCACGCTCCTGTCCTGCGGTGCATGTCCAGGAGAGCAAGGCCAGCTTCTTAATGACCATCATTTCCAAGATGGCGCTTGGCAATGTCAGTCAGAGGGTGAGGGCTCCGTCTGGCCTCTCCCTTCATCTGGCCAGTGTTCCGGGCCCTTGGTCCCGCGGATGACAGGAGGCTCCGTAGACTGCAGGAAGGAGGCAAGGCAGATTACAGAGCGTTGGAGCAAAGCTGGCCCACCCTTTCTGCTGAATTTGCCTCTTCTCCACACTCATCCTTGCGCCGGTTTATTCCTGGCTGGGCCTGGCCGTGAGCTGTAAAGCAGTAGCAGCTGAGCAGAAGGAGAGGTTGCTGGGGTCGGTGGTAGCGATATTCTGAACAGTAGCTCACAGTTATTTAGTGCGCTGGGAGCTGTACCAAGGGCTGTTTCCTAGAGGTAGGATCTTTTGTTTCACATGGAAAAACTGATGTGGGAGATTAAATAACATGTCAAACCCACAGGGCTAGTCAGCTGGGAAAAAAAAGATTTGAATTCAGGCATCCAGCTCCAGCCCTGGCCTCTACTGAAGAAGAGTAGAAAATTCTCAACTTTTTGAGGGTGGGACGGCCTCCAGACACCTCCTGGGCAACTCTGGGCACACTCCTTCAGTCCCTTTTCTTGGAGCTTGATGCCATGGACAAGGGGAAAGCACACCTCTCCTTGGGAAGTTCTCACCATTTGCTCCTTTGTTCCCCTGTCAGAAGCTGCCGGCAGGGAGCACAGCCTCCGCCATCCTAGTCCCAGCTTTATAAATGCTCCCCGGCCACCATCTGGGGGAACTGTTAGAAAGATCAACACCTCACAGCCACCTCACAGTTCTGAACCTTAAGCAGGCAGAGCGCCTCACTGGGGAACAGCGCACCAGCTTCAAGGTGGAAAGACCTGGGCTTATGCGCTATCCAGCCGGTTCCAAAACCCTCTGAACCTCTGTTTCCTCTGAAAATGTGGATAGTGATGACTGCAGCATTCCTACTGCAGCTTTATTTTAAGGGTGAAATGGGATGTGACAGCTTCTTCATGAACTTTGATAACCAGCTCACCTTGACTGAACTTTCAAACTAAGGACTCGACCACGAGTGCTGTGTTCATTTCGTTTAGACGCACAGAAGGAAACACAGAGACGTTCAGGGATGGCCGGGAACCTGAGGCTTAGAAGCTGTAGGCCCAGGCTTGCTCTTGGCTCTGAGTCAGAGCTGTCGCCTCCCTCCCCAAGCTCCAGTATCCCACAGATGCAACATAATGGTGATTCGGGACCCACTGGGAAGTGAGCCCGGTGTTCCAGAAAACAGGGTGGAGTGGAGATGCTGTGCAGAAGTGTGAGAGCCATTCCAATCAAGAGCAAGCCTGAAAAACGTCTCCCGCTGATAGAATCTGCCACTTCAGTCACTGGCTGTGAATGCGTCACTGCTCTGCCTGCAGAGACACCTGGTGACAGGGTCTTCGGCCAACCCCAGGTCCACACTGGGCAGTGCTTCACCCACTGCCTCCATCACCCCTTTTGTTGGAAGCATTGCCAAAGAGCAGGGGCACACTGAGTCAGAAGGGCATCCCCTCTGTCACCTCTGCCACCCGGCTCCTCATTGCTGAGTCCAATTCACCCTCAGTAGGCTTCTGCACCCCAATCTTCCAGCCTCATTGGCCTGAGGGGCAGCCTTCATTGCCTTCACCCCCACTGAGGAGCTTAGCAATCTTTCCGAGAACCCAGACACAGGTGTCTGTACTCTCTTGGGAAGTCCAGTCTGTAGCTGAGCTCTTGTGCCTGAATCTGCAAGCACCAGTCCTTTAGGTCCCAGTGTGTGCAACGAACATGTTATTATTTTATAATAATGTTGGTTACAAAGGAATTGTTGCTGTTTTCCAGAGGACTAAGTCCACGTGGGCACTGTGCTATGCCCTTCACTTGCATTTTCTTAGGGAATCATCCCAACTAGGACACTCTTATTCCCAAGGGACAGATCGGGAAACTGAGGTGCAGAGTTCAGAAGTGATTAGTCAAGTTCAGCAAACTAGTAAGTGACAGAGACAGGGAGCAAGCCAGGCTGATGGGCACCAAGGCCACACTGGCATGGCCACCGTCCTTGCTCCTGGTCTGATCATCTGCCCATATCCAGACTCTGTCACTCCTCTGCCCTCCTAGAGATTGGAGTATGGGACCCATGCAGAGACCTCAGGGCTCGCAGGTCCCATCTTCTCAGACTTGGCTCCTTCTCCAGTCTCCCAGGCCTCCATACCCTCCATTTGCCCAGGCTCTAGCCCTTAGCCAAGCCCAGCATCTTTCCAGAGCCTCCCATCCTGTCTTCAGGCTTCCAAGATTCTTATGCTTCAATCCATTCTCCAGTGGCTGCCAAAGGCCTTCTCCTGAATTGCACGTACCCCTTCCTCTGTGTGATGAACCTAGATGGCATATTAAAAAGCAGAAACATTACTTTGCAGACAAAGGTCCATCTAGTCAAAGCTATGGTTTTTCCAGCAATCATGTGTAGATGTGAGAGTTGGACCATAAAGAAGGCTGAGCACAGAAGAATTGATACTTTTGAACTGTGGTGTTGGAGAAGACTCTTGAGAGTCCCTTGGACAGCAAAGAGATCAAACCAGCCAATCCTAAAGAAAATCAGTCCTGAATATTCATTGGAAGGACTGATGCTGAAGCTGAAAATCGAATACTTTGGCCACCTGATGTGAACAGCCAACTCATTAGAAAAGATCCTGATGCTAGGAAAGACTGAAGGCAGGAGGAAAAGGGGATGACAGAGGATGAGATGGTTGGATGGCATCACTGACTCAGTGGACAACATGAGTCTGAGCAGCTCTGGGAGATAGTGAAAGACAGGGAAGCCTGGTGTGCTGCAGTCCATGGGGTTGCAAAGAGTTGGACATGACTGGGTGGCTGAACAACAACAGCAACTTCCTCAGCACGATGCTTCAGCCCCAGGCGCAGGTGACAGAGTCAGGCCCAGACTTCCGGCCTGGCATCTGAGGCCTCACAGCTTGACCTGAGCTCCCTTCAGCCTTTCTCCCTCCCTGCCCCTGCTGCCTTCAGTCCGACCATGCCTGCCTTCCCCTGCTCCTCACTGGGTACCTATGATTTCTCCCTCCAGTCACATCAAGGCACAAGATCGCTCACTTGGCCACTCAAGAATCCTCATTGAGCATCTACACATGCTAGCATCATTCGGGCACTGTGGGGACCAAAATCCCAGCTCCTGTTGCATGGAGCTAATAGATTTGCCAAGGAGACAGAGTCTGGTGTCTTTGAGGAGCTGAGAAGCCAGGGTTGTGGTGCAAGGTGGGCTGGGGGGCCTCTTAGCAAGTTTGACGGCAGCCACACTGAGGTGACTCCAGTCAGTAGAGTGCAGCAGAGCTGAGAGACGCCACAGGGGATGGCAGTGAGTGGAAGCCACAAAGCACTAAACAGCACGAGCGATCAGAAGCACAGGAGACAGAGAGGAGAGAAGGCTGGAGGGCAGGAGCCCTGGAAGCGGCAGCAGCTGAGAAAGGCCAAGTTGCAAGGATGCTGAAGACACAGGAGCAGGGAAGAGATGCTGCAGCGTCTGAGGGACCAGAAGCCGCAGGGCTGAGTGGGGAGGCCCAGAGGCAGTACTCCACAAGCCCTGCTGAGCCAGCCAGAGCTTCATTCCTGCTCACAGACTCTGCCAGCAATGCAGGAGGTTGCCCAAGCATGCGTCTGGTCCTTGCACCCCAAGAGCACCAAACACAGGCCAAAGCTGCCAGGAGCTGCCAGGAGCTGGCTACGGAGGCGGTTTCTTCAAGGCCTTCTGTGACAATTACCCGGACTGACCACAGCAGACCAAGATTCTGCCCGGAAATCTTCAGTGCAAGGAGCATTGGGTGGTAAATTGCAGGATTGGAGAGCACAGAAAGCCACAGGAAAATTCCCGTCAGGGCCAGGAGGAGACGCAAGGGGAGAGAGGCCATGAATGGCTCCCTGGCTGGGAGGGGATAGAAGCAGCCGGAGCCCAGCTAGATGGTACGGAGGAAAATAAAGAACTGATGGAACAAATGCCTGGAATCCCCGGGTGGAAAGGCTGGCAGGGAGAAAGGGAACTATGTGACCAGATGTTTGCTTTGCCTCCCGGATGGCAAGCACTTGAGATGGAAAGTTTTCCCAGACCAGTGAGGTCAGAATCTCTGAGCAGTTCCTCTTCCAAAAAGCAAGATGGCGGTGTGGGCCAGACCCTTGGGACCCCCAGGAAGGACGCGGGGGCCGGAGGGCAGGCAGCTCGGTCGAGATGTCAGCCCTCCCTGTCTTTGGTCCCCTCTGAGAAAAACCGCTTCTGGACCGGAGGGAATGTGGCAACACACCATTTGCTCCCCAAGTTTACAGACCTGGCTCTGGAAGGAAGACCCACGGGAAGGGAACAGCATCCAACTGGAGGCCGGGAAATGTTTCCGTCGGTCTGCGGCGGGGGCTGGTGTTGGCGTGCCGCCTGCTCGTCCACAGCAGGATGGCATAAGTGAGGGCAAACAAAACGGGAGCCAATGCAGACAGCTCCTTGGGCTTTCTAATGAGAATGACCCAGAAACCAAGGCCAGGAGCAAGGGAGGAGCCCCCAGGGTGGGGTGGGGGCGAGGCGACCCTGTGGGAAAGCTGGCCAACTCCGGGGACCTGCTGAGTAGTGCAGGCTCTTGTGGAAATAAAGGGCAGACTCTGCTGAGGGTTTCCTTGTGTTGTGTGTGTGTGTGTGTGTGTGTGTGTGTGTACATGCATGCGTGGGCACATACCTGCGTGTGTGTGTGTTTTGTCTACTTCCATCCCCTCCTTGACTGCAGCCTCCAAGAGCTGGCACCTTTCTTCTCAGTAGGTGGTGGGACATCTCCTTAGAGACCCTCCCTCCTTCCCCTCCTCCACTTCCTCCTCCTTGTTCTTCTCCGCCTTCTTTCTTTTCCCCCAGCTTTATTGAGATATAATTGACATCCAGCACAGGCTTCCCTGAAGTCTCAAACAGTAAAGAATCTGCCTGCAATGTGGGAGACCTGGGTTCGATCCCTGGGTCGGGAAGATCCCTTGGAGAAGGAAATGGCAACCCACTTCAATATTCTTGCCTCGGAGAATCCCATGGACAGAGGAGATTGTGGTCTACAGTCCATGGAGTCTCAGAGTCAGACACAACTGGGCGACTGACACAGCACTATATAAGTTTAAGAGGTGTAACAAGGATTCTACTTACGTGGATCATGAGACCATTACTACAATAGGTATAGTAAACATCCACCATCTCATACAAGACAACACTTGAAGAAATAGAAAAAAAAAATGTAGTTGTTCCTTGTGATAACTCTTAGAATGTATTCTCTAACAACTTTCATTTAAAACATATAGCAGTGTTAATTATCCTTATATCCTTATTATGCTTCACATCCCTAGTATTTATTTACCTTATAACTGGAAGTTTGTACCTTTGACCACCTTCATTTTATTCCCCTTCCCCTGTCCCCGCTACCTCTGCCTCTGGTAGCCACAAATCTCCTCTTTTTTTCTGTGAGTTTGTTTTTGGAGTATATTGACCTACAACACTATGTTGATTCCTGGTGTACAACATAATGATTTGATATTACTATACATTTCAAAATGATCACCACCATAAGTCTAGTTACATCACCATACAAAGACATTACAGAATAATTGAGTATATTCCCCCACGCAGTGCTTTTCATCCCTGACTCACTTATTTTGTAACTGAAAGTCTTTACCTCTTAATCTTCTCACCTAGTTCTCTCCTTTTCTCATGCCTCTCTCCCTTCTCACAACCACCTGTTTTTCTCTGTATCTGTGAGTCTATTTCTGTTTGGTTATGTTTATTTAAGAAAGCTGAGAGCCAAAGAATTGATGCTTTTGAACTGTGGTGTTGGGAAGACTCTTAAGAGTCCCTTGGACTGCAAGGAGATCCAATCAGTCCATCCTAAAAGAAATCAGTCCTGGGTGTTCATTGGAAGGACTGATATTGCAGCTGAAATTCTAATACTTTGGCTACCTGACGTGAAGAGCTGACTCATTTGAAAAGACCCTGATGCTGGGAAAGATTGAGGGCAGGAGGAGAAGGGGACGACAGAAGATGAGATGGTTGGATGGCCTCACTGACTCAATGGACATGGGTTTGGATGGACTCCAGGAATTGGTGATGGACAGGGAAGCCTGGCATGCTGTGGATCACGGGGTCACAGAGTCGGACACGACTGAGTGACTGAACTGAACTGATTTGTTCATTTTGTTTAGATTTCACATACAAGTGCAATCATAACAATATTTGTCTTTCTCTGTTTGACTTATTTCACTTGGCATAATACCCTCTAGGTCCATCCATGTTGTCGCAAATGGCAAGACTTCACTCCTTTTAATGGCTGAGTAATATTCCAACCCTTCTTCTTCCTAACAAACGTGTCAGTTTGGCTGCAGTGATAAGCAACCACAGCATCTCGGGGCCTCACAATCATACACATTTCTTTTTCCCGCATATCACCTGTAGCAGCTTGTCGGCTATGGCTCCTGTGGCTTGGCCCCATGACTCCTCATCCCAGGGCCCTGGCTGTAGGAGCTGTCCCAGGGTCAGCTCACTTTTCTGACACACTTCTGAAGCAAGTGCAATGACGGAAACTCTCTTTAAGCTTCTGCTGAGATGTGGAACCCCTCATCACACGTATTCACAATCCATGGGCCCAATTTTGTTACAAAGTCAGTGGGGTAAGAATGTACATTTTTCTCACAAGGAAGGAGGGTGTTAATAAGTGCAAACTACTATGTTATTGCATACTGAGTGTTAATACAGTCTCCCTCATTTCCAGTAGATCTTTCCACAACTCAGCAGTCTCCTTTGAGCAAGCCTGTTCTATTCCCCTAACAAGCTTACAAAATAATAGCAATGGGAAAAGCACACTTCTTTGTGTCATTCTAAGTACTTTATAGCATTCTTTGAGTTAAAACTCACCAGTCCCATGAGGTCAAGACCAGTGTTACCCCCATTTCACATGGAAGAAAACTGAGGCTGAGAGGTTAAGTGACTGACCCAAAGTCACACAGCTGCTGAGGATCGGGTCTGGGATTCACTCTGAGGGCACCAAAGACTGGACTTTCAAACCCAACACTATATGGCTTCTTCCTATGAGGCTGTGCTGGGGTAGCAGCCCCATATGACAGATGTGAAAACTGAGGCTCAGAAAGGTGACTTGACCTGACCAAAGATACACACTGTAAACAGAACTAAAATAGAAATGACCTGGTGTCTTCTCTTCCTCAGCAACCCTTCCCCTATACCAGGATGGGGGCATTGTTGTCCAGCAATTTGGGGAGGCCAACTCCCTTCCTGACATAGAGCCCTGCAGAGGGAGGGCCTGGTAATGGTGCCTGCCCAGACAGTTGGCTTTTTCGCACCGGTCAACCCAGAGGCCACATACTGATTTGACTGCTGAGGGCCTTGGCAGGTTTCTCAACCTCTTTGAGCTTCACCATCCTTTTCTACGACATGAGAGCCACAGAGTTCAGAGTGTGATGTCCACCTCTAGTGATTGGCCTTACTTTCACTTGTCAGCTCCTCCACGCTATGGTGGTGGTGGTTTATTCGCTAAGTCTTATCCAACTCTTGCAACCCCATGGACTGTAGCCCACAAGGCTCCTCTGTCTATGGAATTCTTCAGGCAAGAATACTGGAGTGGGTTGCCATTTCCTTCCCCAGGGGATCTTCCTGACCAGGGATTGAACCTGGGTTTCTTACATTGCAAGCAGATTTTTACCAACTGAGCCTCCTTCCCTCTAAATCCTGCTGAATTTCTTTGGTTAAAACACTCTTGGCCCCTGCCTTCAGTTTCTAACCCACACTCCGTCCCTTCTCTTTAGGTTCATGTCACCTCCAGTGTCTGCTCAGATGGTTTTGAGAGGAGGTGTGTGATGGGGTTGGGACCTGGCTTCAACGAAGGACCTAATGGGCTAGCTCTCTGCACTATCCACCCTGACACACATATAGACGTCTGCACACACATGCACGCATCACATGCACATGTATAAAATACACAAACACATATATACCTGTCCACAGACTTGCATGCACACATGTCTCTATATGCACACGTGTGTGTGCACACACACACATATGTACATGCACACAAAACACACGTATACATAAACGCAGACACAGGTACACATATAAGGAGACACACATAGGCACATGCACACACATGTCCACACAAAGACCGCATACATGTACATATCGACACAAGACACTGGTGTATTTGTGTACACACGTATCCACAAGCACACACACGCACATATCCATTAATAGACACACGTGTACACAAATATCACAGATGTACTCACTCCGTGCATGCACAGCCACTGGTGGGGTGTGGCTTGTGGAGTATATAATGCTGTCTGTCAGCTACTCCTCCCTTGGAGGGCAAGTGCTTTTCTGGGCGTGGGCCCCTTTCACAGCCAGAGAACTGGACGGGAGAGAAGGGCTTTTGGTGGTAAAGACCCTCCCGCGGCTGCATCTTGCAGGTGAGGAAACTGAGACTCAGAGAATAATTACAGCTAGTACACAGTGCTTCAACATGCCAGGCTTGGAAGTGTCCCCTCTCTTCATTAAGTATTAAACCACTGAACACTCACAGTCCCCCATTATCTTGTTTTTCCAAACTGGGACACTCAGACCCAGAGAGTTACAAGTTAGTGGCCTCCCAGTGCGCAGTGGGGTCGGGCTCAGGCCCTAGCCTCGGCGCCCCTGCTCAGCTGAGCTGCCTCTCTGCCACGGACTCCCATTGAGTGAGCCCGGGCAGAAGAACTGTGACGCCGAGTCAGGAGTCAGGGTAGACCCTGCTTCTGACGCCTGCTGCCTCAGCCAGCCTTCCCGAGAGGCGCCGCTCACCACGAGGTAAGTTACCGGGACACAAGGACACACGCCAGCCCGGCGGGGCTGCGGGGCGGTGTGTCGCGGTCTCTGCCCCTCCTGCTCTTGGCGCGTGGACGCCCCACCTCCCTGCCCTGAGAAGGGAGCCCAGTGTCCGAGCAGGCCACATGTCTGGTTTCTTTGGCGACTCGGCTCACATTCTCCTGGCTGTGCTTCCTGGGGCTTGATTTAAGTTTAATTCCAGCCGGAATGACTGGAAATACCAAGTATTTCACAAGGATTAGTGCTTGGCTGGAAGAGCGAACTACCTCCACCGCAACCAGGTACCGTGGACCTCAGGGGAGCGTTAATCCTGAGGAAATCTCTGTGACTCAGCCCCGGTGGCTTCTCAGCCCCAGGAGGGCCAACCCAATTTACAGGCGCCCAGGCTGGAGCTCTGCTGAGCCAGGGAAGGGCAGAGGCCGACAGGATGGCTTGCTAAGTTCAGAGCAGCCCAGCTCTCCCCCGCTTCCACCACAGGGACCCATCCTGGCCAGCCTCTGCAGCACGGGCTGTGGGGAGAGCGGGGAGCAGAGGGCGCGGGGCAGGCATACAGGATGGGCACTGGGGTTCCCAGTGCCCTGTTCCCTGGGGGCAAGAAGGCACCGTGCGGCGGTCTGGGGCACAGCTCCCAGTCTCACCAGCAGTTACAGCTTCTCGACCTTGGCCACCACATCTAACTGCCCTGAGCTGTGGTTTCTCATCTCTATGAGAGATGATAACAGCACCTCCCACACAGAACAGAGCGGATGAAGATTAAGTGAGGCAATGTTTTCAAAATGCATAACACAGTGCCTGGCACACGGAAAGCCCCAGAAAAATACTAGGCATCGGTGTGAAACCTTCAGTTGTCACATCTGCCAAGCCTTCAGCATTCTTTAAAGGAAACAGTCCAAAATGTGAAACACATCCCTTCTCAAAGGAATGGAGCTAGTTTTCCTTCCTACTTATCAGCTCCAGCCTGACAAAGGTCTCTACATCAGAGAAAGGTCTTCTAGCTGTGGACTCAGCCCCACCTGGCAGCTCCTGGCTCCCATGTAGCACTCGGAGCCTCCCTGTCACTGCCAGGGCAAGGTATCCTTAACTGATGCCTCTGTCCTACCCCATGGACTTGGCTCCATCTTCTCTGCCCTGGTTCCCATGCCTGGCTCTGAGCAGACCCCTGCTGGTACCACAGGTGCCCTCTGAGGTGGAGCCCTGCACTGAGCCCCGCCTGGTGATCAGTGATCAGCCGGGAGGATTGACCTTCCTTCCATACGCTTAGCTTCACAGCTGGGGTCCTGTCACCCACAGACAGATCTCCACTAGTTCACTGGGCATAAGCTGCCCCCTGGAATCCTTGCCCTGCGCCTGTTCTCTCCACAAGATGCTGGAGCAGTTCCAGACCCTGCCGTGTGGCTGGGGGAGTCCTGCAGTGCCTTGCACCCAGGCCCAGACTATCATAGAAGGGGCAAACCCAGAAAGAGGCAGGCGCATTAGAGGGAAGAGAAGAGAAGGCCTTGGGGAAAGGATGGCAGACGCAGAATGCCAAGGAATGTTAATCAGGAATTTGAGGCTGAAAGCACCCAGTGATGGCCACACTGCTCTCCGAGATGAATGTCTCCTTTCTCAGAAATTTCTGGTCACCCCAGTTACCCAGCAAGGACTTTATCAATGATCATAGCTTTGTACCCATCATGGACCTTCAGTCCTAAAGGCCCTCCAAAACCTATTTTTTCCGCTGGTACCATGTGCAAACTCCTGTTTATCCTTCAAAATCTGGCTCACATGTCACCTCCTCCAGGAGGCTTTCCCTGAATACTCGCTCCCGTGTTCAATCACACCCTCCTGAGGTGTCCCACACTATACTCTGTATCTACATATCTCTCTGTGTTGTGGTTTATTAGTTCACATGTCATCTTCTCTGTTTTTCTCAGGACAATGAGTGTGTCTTTTCCATCTCCATGCCCTCAGCTCCTGTCACAAAGCTTAGCACTGACTGAAGGCTCAGCTAAAATTTGCTGACAAGGAAGGCAACAAGAACAACATCTTTTAACTCATCCTTCACACACACACATACACACACATACCCATCCCAGCAAAGCAAACTAAAGACCCAGCTAAAGGCCTCTGAGGGGCTGGATGTGTAAGATGAACATCAAGACAAGCTCCAAACATCACACAGCCTCACAGAAGTATCAGGATGTGCCTACCATCTGGAAGGGTGAGTCAGAAGGAAGCTTCCAGAATGGCTCAGAAGTCACCCACTGGTGTCCTGCAGTGAGAAAGCCATCATGGCAGGTGGAGATCTGAAGCACCGGAAGAATGAAGAATGAAAAGGCAGGAGTTCCCTGGTGGCCCAGTGGATAAGAGTCCACCTGCCAATGCAGAGGACGTGGGTTTGATCCCTGGTCAGGGAAGATTCCGCGTGCTGCGGGGCAACTAAGCCCGTACACCACAACTCCTGAGTCCACGCTCTAGAGCCTGTGCTCTGCAGCAAGAGAAGCCACTACGATGAGAAACCTGCGCACCACAGCTAGAGAGTACCCCACTCGCCGGAACTAGAGAGAGCCTGCATGCAGCAACAAAGGCGAATTAATCAATTAAAAGTAAAATAGTGAATTTGCTGTATGACTCAGGGAACTCAAACCGGGGCTCCGCATCAACCTTTCTAGGTGCGATGGGGAGGGAGATGGGAGGGAGGTTCAAGAGGGAGGGGACATATGTACACCTATATCTGATTCATGTTGAGCTTTGACAGAAAACAACAAAATTCTGTAAAGCAATTATCCTTTGATTAAAAAATTAATTAAGCAATACAAAAATAAATAAAAGAATGAAAAGGCAGAGTGTGGCCAGAGCTAAGAGGCTGTACTTGCAGGTAACAGCAGAGGAGGAGCCCTGCAGGAAAAACTGAGCAAGGTGTGACCTCCAGCCCAGGGGGCTCCAGGCAGAAGGACAGCCTGGTAATGTCAGTCAAGCCAGGCACCTTGTGGGGACTGAAACTGTCTCCTAAGAGCACTTTGCGATGCCAGCTCCAGGCCTGGCTCCACCAAGACTGTCCTGCCGCAGCCACCACCAGTAGGGGATGGCAGCTCCAAGTCTGCCTCTTGGCCCCTAGCACACGCTGTGCCACCTTATGGGGTCCTCTCCTCTCCCACCCACTGCCCAGATCCAATCTCAGTCACCATCGCCTCCCAGCTCCTAGCAGCCAGCCTCTGGGTCTGTCTCTCTTCCAAGCTTGCCTCCACGATGCAGCCAGATAGTCCCTGTTAACATGTGGATCAGAGCCTTTTTAAAATTCTCCCATGTGGCCCCTTCTCTGGAGGAGGCTGCTTTGGGGAAAAAGGCAGGGGGTCTGATGCATGAGAAACTCACTGCCCAGCAGACCTGATGCCCTCTGCTCACTGTCCAACCGCTTCTCATCAGCCCCACCAAACGACCTCTGAGGCTCAGATGACAAAGTTCCTTCCTCCTTTTTCCACCTGCTGCCCTCCAGGTCTGTCCCCCAAACTGAAAGAGACCCCCCAGTATTCCCCAACCTTCCACCCCTTGTCTGTTCCAATTTCTGAGCACCACCAGGAATACGACAGTAAACCAAACAGAAAAATCACATACTGGATGGAGCATACTTAAGATGCATATGTGAGTGTATATATGTACAAGATGTTTGGTGCTGGGGAGAAAATATAAGCGGGATAAACGGGAGTAAATGCTGGTGGTGATTTAAACAGGATCTGAGGAGGGGAGGCACCAGTTGTTGAGAAACTTAGGGAACTTCGTGCTGTGGAGAAATGTTCTGTATCTTGACTGTAGCAGTGATTACACAGTTGCATACATTTGTCCAAATTCATCGAACTATACACTTTAAAGGGATGAATCCTGCCCATATAAATTATAGTCCTCAATGAGCCTGACATGATAAAGGAGTGCCCCAGACAATAGAAGCCCAGAGGCAGGAGTGTGCCCAGCAGATGGGCACAGGATTGGAGGAGCCACAAGCCAGGCGCCGTGCCCAGTTTGTGTATATATGTGGTGTGCATGCGTGTGTGCACCTGTGTTTGCTGCTCTGGGTGGACCCGGGCATCAGTCTCCTTCCGGGCTCCTTCCGGCTGTCTGCCCGGGGAGCACCACTCGTGTAGGTGGTACCTGCAGCGTCTGCCTGGTGGTGCCAGGCAGCCCCTGGAGGGCAGGGATTGTGCTCCACTCATCTCTGCATCTCCAGGAGGAACTGAGGAAGTGTTTGGTACATGGTGGGTAGAGATTATACGACGCTGATTGCCACCAAACCACGTTGCAGGAATCTGAGGCTATCTGTGGCAGTGGACGCCACCTGCCCCTACCCCACCCCCCGCCTCCAAGCTGGAGGGGCAGGGCCCAGCAAAGTTCATTGTGGATTCCGCCTGGGACAACCCTGTCTCTGAGGCTCTGCTACTGCTAAGTCACTTCAGTCGTGTCCGACTCTGTGCGACCCCATAGACGGCAGCCCAGCAGGCTCCCCCATCCATGGGATTCTCCAGGCAAGAATACTGGAATGGGCTGCCATTTCCTTCTCCAATGTATGAAAGTGAAAACTGAAAGTGAAGTCGCTCAGTCGTATCCGACTCTTGGGGACCCCATGGACTGCAGCCCACCAGGCTCCTCTATCCATGGGATTTTCCAGGCAAGAGTACTGGAGTGGGGTGCCATTGCCTTCTCCTAGTCTCTGAGGCTCACCTGTCTCAAGAAGATGTGTAAGGAGGGGCCAGTCAAGTCGTGCTGTTTGTCAAGTGGATGCCAAGCTAGCTCCCTCCCTACCTGAGCCTGAGGGCTCCAGGTGGGGTGTGGGCTGGCAGCCCTAAACCTGGACTCTCTCATCCTCCTCTGTCTTCAGGGGCAAGAAGTAAAAGTGTTAATCTCTCAGTCGTGTCCTACTCTTTGCAACCCCTTGGACTGTAGACCGCCAGGCTCCTCTGTCCATGGGATTTCCCAGGCAAGAATACTGGAGTAGGTTGCCATGCCCTCCTGCAGGGAATCTTCTCGACCTAGGTATGGAACCTGGGTCTCTTGTATTGCAGGCGGATTCTTTACCATCTGAGGCATCAAGGAAGCCTAGAGGGTAGAAAAAGGCTGACAAGCAATTCAGACACCTCTCTTCCTCAACTAGTCTCACATGAATGAGGTTGATGGCAGCGCTTATCTGTGTGCACACAGAGGGGTAGGGGACTTCGCTCTGAAGACTCTGAGGGCTTAAACTGGGAGAGGAGAGGAAACCCCACGTTTCTTGAGCAAATGCCATGTTTCAGACACTGAGCCAGCACATCACACATGTCACTGCCATATCTGTACTGCAACCTACAGGGCGCTGGGGTCCTCACTCACAGACACAGGAAATGGGTCACAGTGGTTGAGTCATTGTCCACAGCGAGCATGAAAGGCGGAGGGCTTTCTGTTCCTAAGGTATGAGCCACCTGTGAGGTGAAGGGAGGAAGGGGCCGCTGGGAGGAAGGCCACTTGCCAGGAGGAGCTGGGAAGGGATGGAGTAAGGGGCCAGGGGCGGCAGTGGCCGCACATTGGCTGCTTTGGCCAGAAACCAAGGGATGTCCTTGGGTTCTGAACAGAGAGGCTCTGTTTCCCCCAGACTAATCGTGGTAAGCCTGGTAGTACCCTGGGATGGGAGTAGGGTCAGCTCGAGGCAGGGACAGTGGCCACAGCAGGGGTCTGAGCCAAGGGTGACTGGGGTACAAAATGGAGAGGAGTCTGGGAGACCTCACGTCCAGCCTGAGGACCACGAACCCTGATTTACTGGCTACACAACCGGAGTCACGGTTCCTGAGGTCTGCAAGGCATGTGGCACTTTCCATGAACCTTCCAAGTGTCCACATGTGGCCACGTTCCATCTTGCTAGCAGCCTCCCAAGGGTGTCAGGGAGGTGAAGCAACAAGGATTGGAGGGGTTAAGTGGCTGCCAAGATCACACAGCAGGAAGTGGCAAATCAGGGCTAGAGTGGCCCCCTCAAAGGGCAGCTTCCATCTCCCATCCATCCATCTGTATGATCATCTGTGTGCTTCTGGAAGGCCTGGATAACCAGGTGGCCCTGGATAGAACTGGAAGAGTGCTAGAGCCTGAGTGTGCCCCCGACCCACCCAGATTCATATGTTAAAGCCTAACCCCCATTGTGGGTTTCCCTGGTGCCTCAGACAGTAAAGAATCTGCCGCAATGCAGGAGACCCAAGTTCAATCCCTGCGTTGGGAAGATCCCCTGGAGAAGGGAATGGCTACCCACTTCAGTATTCTTGCCAGGAGAATCCCATGTACAAAACAACCTGGAAGGCTACAGTCCATGGAATCTCAAAGAGTCAGACACAGCTGAGCGACTAGCACACACATATAGTCCCCAGTGTGATGGCATTTGGAGCTGGGGCCTTGGGGAGGAGACTGGTTCCTGAGGGAAGAGCCCTCAGCAGCAAGATTACTGCTCTTGCAAAAGAAACCCTGGAGAGCTCCTTGCCCCTTGCACCACGTGAAGCCATGGTGAGAAGACAGCTGACTATGAACAAGGAAGTGGGCCCCATTAGGCAGAGTCGACCAGCACTTTGTTGTTGAACTTCCCCGCCTCCAGAACCATGAGAAGTAAATGTGTGTTGTTTAAGCCACCCAGTCTATGATGTTTCTGTTACAGCAGCCTGCACAGAGTTCAGTCAGGCCAAGGGTACCAGGACCTCAGAGTTTGGAGAAATAATGTCAGTCTCCCTGTCTGTGCTCCCTGGGGCTCAGAGCTGAGCTGGCCAAAGCAAGTTGAGTCAATGGTCACTTGGTTTGAGAGCTGCCAAGGAAACATCTGTTTCCGCACTGGGACTGGCAGACACGCTGAGACTGAAAACCATCCATCCTTCCCTCGAGCCAGCCAACAGCCAACAACCGGAACTCCGGTGTTTGCACGTGTATGCTGCTGCTGCTGCTGCTGCTAAGTCGCTTCAGTCGTGTCCAACTCTGTGCGACCCCATAGATGGCAGCCCACCAGGCTCCCCCGTCCCTGGATTCTCCAGGCAAGAACACTGGAGTGGGGTGCCATTTCCTTCTCCAATGCATGAAAGTGAAAAGTGAAAGTAAAAAGTGAAAGTGAAGTCGCTCCGTCGTGTCTGACTCTTCTAACCCCGTGGACTGCGGCCCACCAGGCTCCTCCGCCCATGAGATTTTCCAGCCAAGAGTACTGGAGTGGGGTGCCATTGCATGTGTTATGAGGAGACCTCTAACCCTGGGTCATCAGTTATTCCTGACTTCTCATCAGTTACCCCTTTGGGAGTGAGGGGTGAGGCCCATGCTGGTGAGAGCCTGGAACGAAAGGAAAGCCTGTCCTTCCCTGAACACAAATGCTAATGCCTCTGGAGCTCTGTTAGGAAATAAAAACTGCCTTCCACCCTCTCGCACCCCTCTAGGTGGTTACAGAGCCCCGGTTTGAGTTCGCTGATACATACAGCAAATACCCACTGGCCATCTATTTTACATATGGTAGTGTATACGCTTCCATGCTGCTCTCTCCTGGGAGGTCAGAGGGAGGTTCAAGAGGGAGGGGACACATGTCCACCTCTGGTTAATTCATGTTGACATATGGCAGAAATCAAACCAATATTGTAAAGCAATTATCCTTCAGTTAAGAATAAATAAATTAAAAAAACAAAAACTGCTTTGTCTGGTCCCCACATTTACCTTCTCCCAAGTTCCCAGACAGGTATCCAGCAGATGAACCTTGGGGCCAATAAGCTCAGGGCATGGTCGTCCAGGCCTGAGCGAGCTGCTCCCTGATCCAGGCTCAGAGACGTATCCTTTGAACAGGGACCAGCTGACACTTGGTCACTCTTGTGCTTCCCAAGCCTATCATTCTCAGGTCCCTGTTTTGGGTGTGCAGTACTTTTTAGCCTGGGACACCAGCTGCCACAGAACTCCCTGTATATCACCATGCCAGAAAAATTTCCTGGCTAAGGGCTTCCATTCTCTATTTTGGGTCAGCACTCGAGGGCTTTGCATGCACACCTGCAGGGCTCCCAGAATCAAAGTGCTTTTTTCATAAGAGGCGTTTTTGAGTGTGCATCACGGAGAGTAGCTTTTGTGTTCCTCCTTTCAACAAATATTTATTGAGCTCCTTTATTGCTTTTCCCTTTGTTAAATAATTGCTTCATATGTACTTTGTAGCTGGGTCCACAGGAAGCAAGAATTTCTCACCAGGACTAACACATTCCTGAGTCCTAGGCCCTTCCCTTCTGCTCTCTTCATGGACTAGAGGAAAGCTCCGGATCAAGGGTCCTGGCCAAACGCACAACCAAGCCAGATCAAGCCTTCTGCCGGTGAGGTGTGTGGGAGAAGAGGGGAGGGCTGGGGTTTCAGAGATGCCAGAGAGCGGCCTTATGAGGTGGGAGGTGATCATGGGGTGATCATGGAGACAGGCCCAGGGAGAAGCCAGAAAGCCTGACAGAGCTGTGGCTTAACCAAAAGGCAAAGAAAGGGAGACTTCGTAGGCAGTCCAGTGGTTAAGGCTTCACCTTCCAATGTGGGGGCTGCAGGTTCGATTCCTGGTCAGGGAGCTAAGATCCTATAGGCCTCGTAGTCAACAAAATAAAACATGAAAGAGAAGCAATATCGTAATAAATTCAATAAAGGCTAAAAATAGTTCACATCAAAAACAGACCAAAAAAAGGCAGAAATAAAAGAATGCTTTCTCTCCAAGGGGCAAAGAGCCCCAGAACTCAGTCCAGATTTGGGGTCCCTTCCAGAGCTAAGGGCTAAGGAAGTAGAGGCTGTCCAGGGGAAAATGGCAAAGGGCGGGGGTCCATGGGCCAGACTAGGACAGAAAACAGCAACGTCGTGACAGCGGGGGCTGGGGGCCTGCACACTGAGCCGCATAGCGCTCACCAGCCAACACAGACTCTCGGAGCCTTTTACTGGTGACACCCAGGCTGAACAGTGCCAGATCTCAGCACTGTCTTAGGTGGAACTAGGAGAAGGCCTGGGCTTCAAATGGCAACCTGCTCCAGTATTCTTGCCTGGAAAATTCCATGGACAGAATTGCCTGGAGGGCTATAGTCCATGGGGTCGCAAAGAGTCAGATATGACTGATTGCACACACCCAGGAGAAGGTCTGGCAGAGATGAGCCTAACACAGGGGTTCTCAAAGTGTGAATCACCCCAGAAATAGTTAGAAATGTAGACTCTCAGGCCCCACCCCAGACCCACTGAGTCAAAACCTCTGGGAGTGGGGCCTGTAGTCTATTAACAACCCCTCCCCACTGCCAGGTAGGTGCTTTTAAGTTTGAGAACCTCTGGTCTGAAGGAATCCCTGATTCTCTTTCCTTCCAGCATCCCAAGGCGGAGCTGCATCAGGGCAGACGGGGCCTGTAGACTGGAGTTCTTGAGAAACCCACACAAGAGCACAGGAAGCCTGTGGTCGGAGCGTGGTCGGAGTTCATGAGCCATGACCTCCCCTGGAGGGAAACCTGCCAGATCAAAGGCAGCATCTATTGTCCTGCTGCTCCACTGCTGGGTTTGCAGTCAGGCTCCCTGAGACTCGGGTCCATCTACCAACCTGCCACCCAGGAAGAGGCCTGGGCCAGACATAACATCCCATGCTGGGACTTCCCAGGCCCTGAACAAGACCCATCAGGGCACCAAGAGTGCTCCACCTCCATTTCATCCCCTTTTCCCCCCACACTAACCCTATTGAACTGAATACTCTCAGTATCTTGGTTTTACAGATGCAGTTTCACAGTTTCAGAGAGTTCAGTACCACCTTAGTTGATACCGCTCGCTCCTAAGCTGCAGGGGTGGGCCTTGAACCCCTTCTAGCTGCACACTGCTTCTCCTGATCTCAGCCCCCACTCCATAAGTCTTCACTGCAACGTTGCTTGCTGCCCATCCCCACAGCTTGAGGGTGCAGACCAGTATCTCAGTGACCCTCAGGTTCCCTCTTAGGGTGAGCATTTGACTTGGTTTTCTCATCCCAGAGCTTGTGAAAGTGTATTCTTTGTCCAGCATCTCTCAGGAGTTTGCTTTTGGAAGGAGTCTCTATTTCTGAGGCTTCCTTTCCTGGCCCTTCTCCACCCAGCCCCCTGCTGGCATCTGCAGCCATCTGCAGGCAGCATGGAGACCAGCAGAGGAAGCCAACCTTGTTTCTGGTGAGTCAGCCTGGTGGGGCCCCACTTTGACAGGACGCTGCTTTGTGGGGCTCTTGACATGTCATTTCCACTGTGTGCTCGCACAAGGACCCCACTTGTGGAGGAAAACAGAGGTGACTGGTGGTACATGGGCAGGCAGCACAGGCCAGCCTCCCGCCTCATCCGTCCCCATCACTGGAGGCAGCCCCTGTGCTCCAGAGGGATGCTCCCTGGTTTTGATGCTCCTGAGCTCCAGGCTCAGCCTGGGAGGAACAGTCAGGGTGTCCCAAGGCAGCGGGAAGGTGGATCTCAAAGCTGTGCAGCTGGCACTTGGAATGGCTAGAAAGGCAGACTGTTGGCCCAAACTCAGACCTACTGAAGCAGAGACTCCTTGGGTGCAGCCGGGTAGCCTGTGTTTTAACAAACCCTCCCAGCAACTGTGATGAACACTGCAATGGGGGATTCTCAGACGGCCCCATCCATGTCTGCAACCTCTTCTCTCTCCACCAGCCCTCAACCTCACGCTGCCCTGTCGCTGTGCTCACACTCCTCCTTCCACCAATGTGTCCTCTTAGCTCTTCTCAGCAGGCCAGCTCTAGGTTACCGTTTGTCATCCCTGACCCCCCACAGGCAGCATCTCACGTCACTTCCTTTCACAGCTGTTTCCTTCCACATCTGACGTTCCCTTCCTACGCTTTATGTCTATTTTTCTAACACCAAAAAAATCAAAGCATTTGTTCATAGCGCACCTGCCTCCGCCTAATGTTTGTCAACTACTTACCACTGTGGATGTCGCAGCAGGCAAGCCATGGGACCCCAGCTCTCACAGAGCTGGCAGTGCAGTGGGGACACCTGGCAGAGGTGGGCAAAGGCCTTTGCTGAGCTGTCTGTTTACTCAAGAAGCAACAGTTAGAACCAGACATGGAACAACAGACTGGTTCAAAACTGGGAAAGGAGTATGACAATGCTGTGTTTTTCACCCTGTTTTTTTAACTTATATTCAGAGTACATTGTGGCAAAATGCTGAGCTGGATGAAGCACAAGCTGGAATCAAGATTGCCAGGAGAAATGTCCACAACCTCAGATATGAGGATGATATAACTCTAGAGACAGAAAGTGAAGAGGAACTAAAGAGCCTCTTGATGAAAGTAAAGAGGAGAGTGAAAAAGCTGGCTTAAACAACATTCAAAAAACTAAGATCATGACATCTGGTCCCATCACTTTATGGCAAATAGAAGGGGAAAAAGTGGAAGTAGTGACAGATTTTATTTTCTTGGACTCCAAAATCAGCCAAAATCATGGTGACTGCAGCCATGAATTTAGAAGATGCTTGCTCTTTGGAAGAAAAGCTATGACAAACCTAGACAGTGTATTAAACAACAGAGATATCACTTTGCCAACAAAGGTCAGTAGAGTCAAAACTATGGTTTTTCCAGCAGTCATGTACGGATGTGAGAGTTGGGCTATAAGGAAGGTTGAGCACTGAAGAACTGATGCTTTCAAATTGTGGTGCTGTAGAAGACTCTTGAGAGTCCCTTGGACAGCAAGAAGATTAAACCAGGTCAGTCCTAAAGGAAATCAACACTAGATATTCTTGGAAGGACTGATTCTGAAGTTGAAGCTCCAATACTTTGGCCACTTGATGAAAGGAGCTGACTCATTGGAAAGACCCTGATATTAGGAAAGATTGAAGGCCAAAGGAGAAGAGGATGACAGAGAATTATATGGTTAGCATCACTGACTCAATGGACATGAATTTGTACAAACTCCAGGAGATAGTGAAGAATAGGGGAGTCTGGCATGCTGTAGTCCACAGTTTCCCAAAGAGTCAGACACAACTTAGTGACTGAAGAAGAACAACTGTTCACTCTCAAGGCACCCATCAGGCCCTTTCTGGATATATCACCTCTGTGAGCGCATGCTGTGCCCAACGTCACACCAGGCCAGCACAGTGCTTCCTCCCCAGGCCAGGCCCAGGGCTCAGGGCCATATCAGCAAACCAGTAGGTGATGAGCACAAGCCACACACACCAACACAAGTGTGCCCACACACTCCTCACAGCCCTGCTGAGGAGGGGCAGAATGCAGTGGGCATGGCTGGGCAGCACCCCGGATAATCTTGGTGTCCACGTTCACCCTTAGTACTGATCACTCTTGGTACCACAGGGAAGAGGTACAAGGAAACATCCCCCTTCACTGAACTAAAGGAAAATGGATAAAAGCCACTTTCCATCTATTTTTTTTTTTAATTTTTTGTTTTCTAAAATGCTTTCATTGTTCTTTTTTAGTAAATTAATTTTTAATTTTGGCTGCTCTGGGCCTTCGCTGCCATGAGCAAGCTGTCTCCAGTTGCTGCAAGTAGGGGCTACTCTTCGTGCAGTACCTGGGCTTCTCCTGATGGGGTGCACAGATTCTAGAGCTTCAGCTATTGCAGCACGTGGGCAGCACACAGGCTTACTCGCTCTACAGCAAGTGGAATCTTCCCAGACCAGGGACTGAACCCATGTTCCCTGCATTGGCAGGTGAATTCCCATCCACTAGACCACCAAAGAAGACTTCCATCCATTTTTTATACCTTGCCTCCTCTGATGGAGGCCAACTCCTCATCAGGTTGTCACAAGTATTGCTGAATCTCCCTGTGAATGGTATTCTCAAAGAAGCTGACCAGAGCTGGCCCCAGCCATGGGGTCTCAGGCTTTGCACCCCTCTTCCAATTCCAGATTGACTGACCAAGAGCACCTGTTTTCCACTGTCAGACAGTACAGCAGCTGTAAAGTGTGGTAGGTGAGGGTGTGGCCCATAGAGTCAGATTATCTGGAATCAAATCCCTAACTCACCACCAATTTACTCACTGTGTGACCTTAGACACAATTACTTAGCCTTCCTGTGCCTTCATTTCCTCATCATACTGTTAAGATGAGCATAATAACAAAGTCAATGTCATGGGATTTTTACCAGGATTAAATTGATTCATGCACACAGTTTATTGAGTAAACATTCAATACATGTTAGGAATTGTGATGAATGGCTGGTTGGATGACTCAAAGTCTTGTATTTCTGCTGCTGCTGCTGTTAAGTCACTTCAGTCGTGTCCAACTCTGTGCGACCCTGTAGACGGCAGCCCACCAGGCTCCCCCATCTCTGAGATTCTCCAGGCAAAAACACTGGAGTGGGTTGCCATTTCCTTCTCCAATGCATGAAAGTGAAAAGTGAAAGTGAAGTCATCAGCTGTGTCCGACTCTTAGCAACCCCATGGACTGTAGTCCACCAGGCTCCTCCGTCCATGAGATTTTCCAGACAAGAGTACTGGAGTGGGTTGCATGGACTGGCATTTTCAAGCAGCAGATGTCACCTGAGATCTCAGCACAAATCTTCTGATAATAGACTGTCTGCAGGATGGGTAACTCCCTCGTGATTGATTATCTACCTTATCAATTAGGCTTCCATTGGAAGGTGCCCTGGGGGTTTTCACAAACCCATAGAAAAGATTCATGGAATTGAGTATGTCCAGTTACTAGTTAAGATGAGCTTTAACAAGTGGGAGGCAAGGTCAGTTTTCGGGGTCATTTTTGTCCAAATGGACAATCCAGATGGACGCCCAAGCTGGTTACTAATCTACCTCCACTGGCATTGTCAGTACTGCTTCACAGATGGGTTGATGTCTCAGCCTTTCTTTTCTGGAAGGGCGCTTGGCAACACACAAACAGTAAATGAGTTCCTACCCTTTCACCTAGTAATTCCTCTTCCAGGAATCCACCTCAGGGAAACAAGCAGAGAGGTACACAAAAATTAATGTATAAGTTTTTCCCTCATAGCATCATTTGCATTTTAAAATAAAATAGGAACAAATGTCAAATACTAGAGAAGTCAGCTCCGTTCCCTGGTGGTCTAGTGGCTAGGATTCGGCGCTCTCACCGCTGCGGCCCAGGCTTGATTCCCAGTCAGGGAAGATGTGTTTGGGCTTGCCTGGTGGCTCAGAGGGTAAAGAGTCTCCCTGCAACATGGGAGACCAGGGTTCAATCCCTGGATCAGGAAGATCCCTTGGAGAAGGAAATGGCAACCCACTCCAGTATTCTTGGCTGGAGAATCCCCATGGACAGAGGAGCCTGGTGGGCAACAGTCCATAGGGTTGCGAAGAGTTGGACACGAAGGGAAATTAAAGAAGGTGCCTAGCCTTTAATAATCTCTTCACCCTGCAGTAGGAAATGACAACCCACTTCAGTATCCTTGCCTGGAAAATTTCATGACAAAGGAGCCTGGTGGGCTACAGTTCATGGGGTCACAAAAAGTCAGACATGACTGAGGGCACACACTGAGTCTCTTGAAGGATGTTTAACAATGGCACGCAGGCTGGTGGGCCTTCATCTGCTCTTCTGTGAAGGGGGGTGACCACACTCAATTCAAGGTCTCCCCCGAGCCTTCGCCCAGTGAGGCCCTGAACCCCAGAGAGCACAGGCCACCTGTTAAGTGCTCAGTACAGGGGCTGCCATGACTAGGAGCTCCCAGCAGCTCCTGGGAGGTAAGGGCCAGCTTTCCATTTGAAAAAGAAGGTGCATGAGAGGCTGCAGGCTGGGAAAGTGCCGACCCAGCCTCAGAGGGAGTGGGTGCTGGTGTGACTCTCCCCGAAATGCCTTTCCCATCCTCTTTTGGCTGGCTCCCCCATCTGTGGAGCCCCTGTTGGCTCTCACAGCACACTCTACGCCTTACTGCCTCAGATCAGTCTGCAACCCATGAGCCTGGCTGGACCAATGTCACTCCAAGTGCCCAGCTTGAGAAAACAGATTCAGATCCTGACACCAGGACTCAGTGGCTGTGTGAGCGTCACAAGCCAGCCTCGCGGGGTCTCAGACTCTGTTTCTGTGACTTCAGCCTGTTCTGTCCCGGGGAGTAGATGGGAAGCATCTTTTCCTCTGGGAAGCACAGTGCCTTGCTCTGTGCCATGCTTTTCAAAGGAGGAAACTGAGGCTAGAAAAGGTTAAAAAAAAAGTCCTGCTGGGGTTAAGTAGGGTTAGGTGGGGTTAGGTGGCCTGGGATTAGGTGGCCATACATTTGGGAAGCACCAGCTCTTCCACAGTCTTAACCTTTCTTTTCTTATTTTTTAAAGAGATTTTTTAATGTGGACTATTTTTAAAGTCTTCAGTTAATTTGTCGCAATATCACTTCTGTGTTGTGTTTTGTTTCTTTTGGCCACAAGACATGTGGAGTCTTAGCTCCCTGACCAGGGATTGAACCAGCACCCTCTGCATTGGAAGGTAAAGTCTTAGCCACGGACCATCAAGGAAATCCTTTATTTAAAAAAAAAAATTCTTTAACAGTTTTATGAAACATAATACCTATGCCATAAAACTTACTCCTCTAACCTGTACAGTGGTTTTTAGTGTATTCATAATTGTATCCCCATCAATACACTCTAACTTCAGGACATTCTTATCACTCCCCTCCAAACAAACTGTGTCCCCACCAGCAGTCATTACCCATTTCCCTCCAAGTTCTCCTGATCAGGGCAACCATTAATCTACTTCTTGTCTCTAGAGATTGTCCTAACCTGGACATTTTGTTTAACCAGAATTATACTACATGGTCTTTCTGACTGGTTTCTTTCATTTGGCATAATGTTTTCAAGGTTTGCTTCTGCTAAGCATGAATCAGCCCTTCATTCTTTTTTATGACTGAATAATATTCCATTGTGTGGATATGTTGGTTATTCATTCATCAGTTCCTGGACATAGGATTGTATTCACTGCTTAATAATTATGAACAATCCCACAATGAACATTTGTGTACAAGTCCTGTGTGGACATGTTTTCAATTTTCCTGGGCATACACCCAGGAGAGTAACTGCTGGGTCACCCTGCTTTACTGTGCTGTTTCTCGGAACTTTTTGACATAATGTGCATTTTCCAAACTTACTTGTCCAGGAAATATTTTTTTCCCCAAAAAGCATCTTGGATGACTTTGGGAAAGTCTTATTTAGCTCAACCCCCTCATTTTGGGGAAACAGAAGCCCAGAAGGGTTCAGCACCCTATGAAGATCACACAGGAAGTGAGAGGTGCAGCCACTGCAGAAACAGTAAGGATGTGTGACTATCTGAATAGGAAAGGCAAACCAGGAGGAACAAGAGTTACCCTTAAATGTGAAAGATACTGAAGAAATCAAAAAAGAAAAGAAAGATGAACATGGTTCATACATTTAAACTCTGAACCTCAAGCTCTGCTGTGTGCTTAGTCATGAGCAACTCTTTGTGACCCCATAGACTGTAGCCCACCAGACTCCTCTGTCCATGGGATTTCCAGACAAGAATCCTGGAGTGGGGTGCCATTTCCTTCTTCAGGGGGACCTTCCTGACCCAGGGATCGAAGCTGCATTCTCTGCATCTCCTGCACTGGCAGGTGGATTCTTTACCACTGAGCCACTTGGGAACTGACTGAATCTCAACCTGCATGTAAACAAAATTAGCAAGCAGATGATGACATGAAAATAGACTACTGGTGTGGAGAAAAGGGAACCCTCTTACACTGTTGGTGGGAATGCAAACTAGTACAGCCACTATGGAGAACAGTGTGGAGATTCCTTAAAAAACTGCAAATAGAACTGCCTTATGACCTAGCAATCCCACTGCTGGGCATACACACCGAGGAAACCAGAATTGAAAGAGACACGTGTACCCCAATGTTCATCGCAGCACTGTTTATAATAGCCAGGGCATGGAAGCAACCTAGATGTCCATCAGCAGATGAATGGATAAGAAAGCGGTGGTACATATACACAATGGAGTATTACTTAGCCATTAAAAAGAATACATTTGAATCAGTTCTAATGAGGTGGATGGAACTGGAGCATATTATACAGAGTGAAGTAAGCCAGAAAGAAAAACACCAATACAGTATACTAACACATATATATGGAATTTTAAAAGATGGTAACAATAACCCTATATGCGAGAGAGCAAAAGAGATACAGATGTATAGAACAGTCTTTTGGACTCTGTAGGAGAGGGAGAGGGTGGGATGATTTGGGAGAATGGCATTGAAACATGTATAATATCATATAAGAAATGAATCGCCAGTCCAGGTTTGATGTAGGATACAGGATGCTTGGGGCTGGTGCACTGGGATGACCCAAAGGGATGGTATGGGGAGAGAGGTGGGAGGGGGGTTCAGGATGGGGAACACATGTACACCCGTGGCAGATTCATGTCAATGTATGGCAAAACCAATACAATATTGTAAAGTAATTAGCCTCCAATTAAAATAAATTAATTTAAATTAAAAAAAAATAGACTACCACAATCCAATCCTGGTTATATAGGAGACAGCCTCAGGAAAGTGAACAATTCACAGGCCCAGAACCCACCCACAGAGAGGGATTTAAGTTTTAAAAGGTCATAGGTTATGGGCATCTAGAATTAAATGTTAGAGGACCTAGTATTCATGTAATTAACAGATAAAGACTTATTATAAGATCAGTAAGAAGAAGTCCTGTACTGCAGCAGAAATGTGGACTAATAGCAAACACATTATCTTCTCTTATCAGAGAAGAAAGATAAGAAATATGAAAGTTCAACTCTACTTCTAGCCACAGAAGTGGAGACAATATATTTATTCAGCATCTCCCATGTTCCATATAGCTTACATTAAGGTGTGAATATTAGTTTCTCAGTCGTGTCTGACTTTGAAATCCCCTAGACTGTAGCCTGCCAGGCTTCTCTCTCCATGGAATTTTCCAAGCAAGAATACTGGAGTGGGTTGCCATTTCCTACTCCAGGGGGTCTTCCTGATTCAAGGATTGAACCCAGGTCTCCTGCATTGCAGGCAGTTTCTTTACCATCCGAGCCACCATGGAAGCCTCTCAACAATTCCACGGTGTAGCCCCATCCTACAGATAAAGAAACCGAGAGCAGGGCGCGTGGCCTGGCACGAGCAGGCTTGTGCAGCACTAGAGGCGAAGCTGTGACTGTGCCCACCAGTCTGCTCCTAGAACCTGAACTTAAACCAGCACAGCATGTGGAATTAAGAGGTGGGGGGGGGGTGGATTTACCCATTGCATTGAAAACACGTGGGAAAAGTTAACTTTCCTCGTTGAAGAGGACCCAGGCAAAGAAATGCTTTCATCCACTGCTGGTGGAATTTTCACCTCTGGATAATCTCTCTGGATAACCATTTGGCAATATGTTGGTGCCTGCCTTAACATGCAGATACTCTTTGATCCAGGACATCCACTGTTCTGAGGAATAAGTGCAGGTGAGGACATAGGACATTCGAAACAAAGCAGAATCCTGACCCCATTTCACAAAATGAGGAAACAAGGACTCAGGAAGATAAGGAATATGCCAAGTGTCTTGGGTCATAGAAGACTAGGGGTTGGCATGTGGAGTCAGAGGCCCTGAGCCAAGTCTAGGGGTGTGGCTGGCACCTCTCAGAGTTCAGGACTGTGTAGCCTTCCAGGGGCCAGGTACGGTTCCTGTTGTAACAATCCAACCCTCCCAGAAGCAATGCACAGCCCCGGCTGAGCCAGGAGAGGGCTGGAGCCAGACATGACGGGGAGTAGGGTAGAGAGGGAGGGCCCACAAATGGAGCTTAACACGTGTCTCCCTGTAAAACAGAGCGGAAACACTGTCAGGAGAAGGAGTGACAGAGAATGAGATGGTTGGATGGCATCACTGACTCAAGAGACATGAGTTTGAGCAAACTGCAGGAGATGGTGAAGGACAGAGAAGCCTGGCGTGCTGCAGTCCACGGGGTCTCAGAATCACACACAGCTGATCAACTGAACAAAAACTCCTTGCACAATAGGCATAGATATACATGATTATTCTTATTACCCAAGGCTTCCAGTGGAGCAATCCTGAGTCCATCGCTGGCTCCAAAGTCCTGGAGGTCAGGGTCTGGGGCTTACTCCTATCTTAATCCCAGCATCTGGCCTGATGCTATCTGGATCACCAGAGGTCAGGGACAGAAAATGTTAAATATTTAATAATTGTTAGTTATTCTTCCGGAGAAGGCAATGGCACCCCACTCCAGTACTCTTGCCTGGAAAATCCCATGGACAGAGGAGCCTGGTGGGCTGCAGTCCATGGGGTCGCTGGGAGTCGGACACAACTGAGCGACTTCATTTTCACTTTTCACTTTCATGCATTGGAGAAGGAAATGGAAACCCACTCCAGTGTTCTTGCCTGGAGAATCCCAGGGACGGACGAGCCTGGTGGGCTGCTGTCTATGGGGTCACACAGAGTCAGACACGACTGAAGCGACTTAGCAGCAGCAGCAGTTATTCTTCAGTGACCCTTGCCTGTCAGATCTGTTCTGCTGCAGGACAATGGCACCAAGGGTTGTTTGAGGCAGAAGTCCTCACAACAAGGCTGGCTGGAAGGAGAGACCAGCCCTGTGTCTGGAGGTACCTGACCTGGATTCCAAACCATATGACCTTTGGAAGTCACTTAGCTTTACTTCTCAGGTTCCTTATCTATCAAATGACTGCAATGGTAGACTGAGTAGCCCGGAGGTATTAGGAAGATGACCAGCGTCATTTTGATTCTGGCATTTCAGGACCTGTCTCAGGCCGGAGGGTAGATGTGTGGTTTTCCCAGGGCTTCCGAGTCCCTTAAGATCGCACACTGCTTCCCCATGGACCCATGTTCTAAACTCAGATGGCTCTGCGTGGCTCTGAGCCAGGACTGGGAACTCGTCCTGAGCTGCCATCCCTCTGCCCCGTCTATGTGCTCTCCATGCAGCTTGACAGATCTCCTGAGGACAGCTGTGGCTGCTGTCCCACTCCAGCCCACCTGAAACCCACAGTCAGCACCTCTCGGGCTACCCCGGCAGATGGCAGCTCTCCCTGACCCTCCCTTCCCCATACCTCCCCCGCCCGTTCTCCATTCTATCACCAAGGTGATGCTGAGTGTGGTCTGTGAGAGCAGAAGGCAGGTGTCTTAGTTCTCCCAGATCCATTAGTCCCTAAGCTGGAAGTGCCCTGGAGCCTGGCGCCTAAGTGTAGGCAGACGCTGTGCACCCCGGGGGCGGGGAGTGGGGCAGGTCTCGGAGGCCGGCATGTTTGCGGACCTCATTCTAGCTCCATGTGCACTGGCTGTGTCAGTTTGCTCAGAAGTGTCCAGTCAGCCCTGCAGGGGAGATCTGGCTGGGGAGACCCAGCCTCAGCCCTGCAGGAGCTTCCTGAGGCAGGGAACATGGCCATTGGTAAGGCAGTCCATAGCCCACTGCCCTTCCCCAGACTTCTCCCCCGCTGTCAAGCCACAGGATCTAGAATTCACTCTTTTATTATTATTATTATTTTTAGTTTTCTTCCTTTTTATTTAAAAAACAAATATTTTGTATTGGAGTAAAGCTGATTTACAATGTTGTGATTGTTTCAAGTGGACATGAAGGGACTCAGCAGTACATATATGTGTATCCATTCCCCCCACCCCACCAAGGGCTTTCCTCAGGGCTCAGTGGTAAAGGATCTGCCTGGCAATGCAGGAAACCTGGGTTTGAGGCCTGTGTAGGGAAGATTCCCTGGAGGAGGAAGTGGCAACCCATTCCAGTATTCTTGCTGGGAAAATCCCGTGGACAGAGGAGCCTGGTGGGCTACAGTCCATGGGGTCCCAAAGAGTCAGACACAAAGAAGTGATTGAGCATGCATGCATGCACTCTTCCCCAAAACTTCCCTCCCATCCAGGCTGCCATGTAACACTGAGCAAGCTCCCTGTGCTATACAGTAGGCCCTTGTCGGTTTTCCATTTTAAATATAGCAGTGTGTACATGTCCATCCCAAACTCCCTAACTATCCCTTCCCTTCATCCTTCTCCCTTAACCCTAAGTTAGTTCTTTAAAGTCTGTGAGTCTCTTTCTGTTTTGTAAGTAATTTCATTTGTATCATTTCTTTTTAGATTCCACATATAAGGGATGTCATACAATATTTCTCCTTGTCTGTCTGACTTACTTCACTCAGTATGACAGTCTCTAGGACCATCCATGTTGCTTGCTGCGCTGCGCTCAGGCATGTCTGACACTTTGCAACCCCACGAACTGTAGCCCGCCAGGGATTCACCAGGCAAGAACGCTGGAGTGGGTTGCCATGCCCTCTTCCAGGGGATTTTCCCGACCCAGGGATTGAACTTGTTTCTTTTGGATCTCCTGCATTAACAGGCAGATTCTTTAACACTAGCGCCACCTAGGAGGTCCATCCATGTTACTTAGAATTCATTTTTTAACAAATACAATATTGCAGCCACTGGGCTGGATGTTTGAGAGACCAATTTCAGCCCCTGTCTCACAGAACTCAAAGTTTAGTCCCGGCATCAACAGACAAAAAGAAAAATCACAACACAGTATAAGGAAAGCCTGCTTTGGGAACAGGTGTGGGGTTGAAGCAGGAAGGCTTCCCCAAGGAGGGGACAGTATTTGGATTGAATGGGGGCTGTGGAAGGGCTGCTTTGTGGAGCATGAGGCTGCATCCTGGCTTATGTAGGGAGCTTCTTGTTTGATTAGTGATGTCTGTTATGGAGAGAAGATAATGTCTTGTGCCAAACACTCACTGACTCTGTACTGGGCCTTAGAATGAACAAGGTCATCAGATTCGTTCTAAGGAGCTGACAAGTGGAACTCAGATTGTTTTGATTATAGCAAACATTCATTGTTTCTTATATGTCAGGCATAACCCCAGATGATTTCACAACAACTGTCTGAGGTAAGAACTATTTTTATTTCTATTTTCTAGATGAGGAAATTGAAACCTAGAGAGGTTAAATAACTTGCCCCAAACCACAGTCATCAGATGTCAGTATTTAACCTCAGTGATCACTGGCTGAAAGCCCTTCTTTCACAGAGGAGAAAAAGGAAGGTTGGAAGAGATGTGTTTTGCACCAGGCCGTTCAGAACCAGATATGCAGACGACATCACTCTAATGGTGTCAAATCAATCCTGAATATTCATTGGAAGGACTGATGTTTATGCTGAAGTTCCAATACTTTGGCCACCTGATTCAAAGAGCTGACTCATTGGAAACAACCCTGATGTTGGGAAAGATTGAGGGCAGGAGAAGCAGGTGACAGAGGATGAGATGGTTGGTTGTATCATCGACTCAGTGGACATGAATCTGAGCAAACTCCAGGAGACAGTGAAGGACGAGGAAGCCTGGCCTGCTGCAGTGCATGGGGTCACAAAGAGTCGGAAAAGGCTGAGTGACCATGGCAGATTCAGAGCTGGAAGGATGAGGAGCGGGCCCAGACCCAGCCAGCTCAGGGTGGGCTGCGGGCAGCCAGCGCCTGTCCAGGCCTTGTTTAGAGCACAACCCTGAGTGGATCACTAACTACCCCAAACAGCCATGCAACCATGCAACCTTTCCTTATTCTTTTTTTGATGTGGACCCTGTTAAAAGCTTTTTATTGAGTTTGTTACAGTGTTGCTTCTAGTTTATGTTTTGGTTTTTGACCTTAAGTCCCGTGGGATCTTGGGCTTCCCTTGTAGCTCAGCTGGTAAAGAATCTGCCTGCAATACCGGAGACCTGGGTTCGACCCCTGGGTTGGGAAGATCCCCTGGAGAAGGGAAAGGCTACCCACTCTAGTATTCCGGCCTGGAGAATTCCATGGACTGTATAGTCCATGAGATCTCAAAGAGTTGGACATGACTGAGTGACTTTCACTTCACTTCACCTGGGATCTTAGCTCCCTGATGAGGGATCAAACCCACACCCCCGGCATTGGAAGGCGATGTCTTAACCACTCGACCATTAGAGAGGTCCTGTGTCTCCGGCAGTCCACCCTGCTCCCACTGCCTTGTGCATTTTCCATTTGAATAATAACCCTTGCTTAGTTTTGGCTGGGAACAGGACTGCTGCAGTAGAAACAACTACGTTTCCCAGGCACCTTTGTGGAATGCATGGCCATGTGACAGTTTAGGCTGAGAGAGGTCAACAAAAACAACTCAAGGTCACTTCCCTAAAGACCAGCTTCACACCCTTCTGTCCCCTTCCGGCTGTCTAAAAACAGTGACAAGAGGGGCACACCGGATGTGGAGGGTGGCAGGCTGCCCCAGCACTGCTCCCTGAATGGCCTCTGGGTCTCCTCAGGAGAAAACAGAGTCCTTGATGGTCTTGTGCAGGTGATGTAATATGCATCTCAGCAGGAGTGTTACTTCAGCCCTAAACTAGCTCCACACATTCACCCAACCATAAGGCGCCTGGAAATCAAATCCTACCACGTGCCTGGAACGTGGTGCACCTGTGGCGAATAGCAGCAGTGAGGACCACAGCTTACTGTACAGTTCTGGCTGAGCTGGTTCAGAGAAAGGCTGCCCTCGGCTCCATGAAGTCCAAAAGCCACAGCCTCTAGAACCACAGCTCACAGATGGACTCATAGATCAGTGTGGGAGAGTAAAGGCCTCCTGTGTTCCCTGGGCCACATACCCCGGAATGCCCAGAAGTGCCAGGTGGGGGCAGAGCTGGGTACAGCCTCTCCACTCCCAGGACCTCCTTCCCCCAGCCCCCGCCCACTTTTGCCTTCTCAACACCCAATCAGGACCTGACTCAGAACAGACCCTCAGCCTCAGGTGATGGGTGGGTGGATGAAGGAAAGGCTGAGTGGCATGGTGGCAAGTAAAGCGTAGGCCTCCTTCTTGCAGGGAGGCCCGCCCAGGGCTTGTCTGCTTCCTTCCAGAGTCCAGACAGAGTTGCATTTGCTCCTCAGGTTTCTGAGTTGCATCTGAACCTTGGATTGATCTGATTCAATTCCATGGGCATGGATGGAGCCTCTGCCAGATGCCAAGCCCTTTCTGGGCCCTTTGGGGCCACAAGAATGGACCCTGCACAACTCCTGCTCTGGCTGGGGCTCTTGGCCTGGAAGGGCTGAGAGACAGTGCCAAGGAAGGAGCCACCCAAGGTAAAAACCATCTGAGCAAGCAAGCGAGAGAGGACAGGAAGCAAGCAAGGATCCGGGAGCACAGAGAAGGAGCAAACACATCCGCAGCCTGGAGGTAGAGGAGGGGGAGAGAGCTGGGAAGATGTCCTGAAGAGGTGACAGGTGAGCAAGGCCCTGCTGATGAGTGGTCCACATGGGAAGGGAGGGATGCAGGTAGAGGGAACTGCCTGAGTGAAGCAGGAGGGCAGGCTCCAGGTCACGCAGGCAGAGCCAGGAGGACAGAGGATCGCCTCTCCCTTCTAGCCTGGTGAAAGCTGACCCTCCCCACTGCTGTGAAGCGGAAGCCCTGGACAACCCTCACTGTTCTCTGGCTGTTTACCTTGGAGACCCATCTATCCCTCTGGGCCTCAGCTTCCTCCTGGTAAATGAGGGCCCTGAGCTGCATTAAGCCGCCACAGGAGGAAGCTCTGTGTTGGGGGCATGTCCACTGTCCCTAGGGGCTCTGGTGCCCGGCTCTGCTCTGCCCCTGGGGACTCTGACACCTGTTGGGCTGGGCTGGTCGGTTGTCTCCCCAGGGTCCCGCCCTTGAGGCCTGGGACCTGGCGTTCTCTCTAAGGTGAAGTGGTGACGTCAGCCAGGGCCCCATACACCTTTCCCACTGGCTCTTCTTCCTCTTCGCAGGTGCTGATGACAGAAATGGACCCTGGCAGCAGTGGGGAGAAAGGGCCTTTGACGAAGCGGGGCTGGGAGGGGCTCTGCTTTATTTGTTGACTATAAAAATGTCAGCTCCTTTGGGCAGCTTCTTGAATCAATATTTGCTGTTCTGAGGCTGAATTCAAATGCTCAGTAATCCATCAGCCTGGCTTCTTCCTCCCTCACCTGGATGAGGACTCACCCACAAATATTTGGTAGGGCTCTTCACTGCCCGGGATGAGGAGCCTTCCCACCCCATCCCTCAGAGGGGCTTCCCTGAGAGCCCTGTGGGCCAAAGGTAGCTCCCAGAAAGGAGGGTTCCAGGCGAAAGGATTTCTGGGTGTCATTGGTTCATCTGAAAAATGGGTACAATAATAACTCCTCCTGCCTGTGGTATTATAGGCTAAAAATCCAAGCAGGGCTGTGTGAGTCTTTCAGCAGCCGAACAAGCATAAAACGATGCTGGTGATGGTGAAAGCCGTCTGCCGAAGCTTTCCACATGTTGCCGTGGGGCCACGTTATCCTCTAATCCAGTCTCGTGGCAGTGATCTGAGAGCAGACAGATTCTGGGACACTTTTCCTGGCGAACCTCCACACCAACTGGTAGTGCTCAGCCTCCAGAAGCTGCCCACCTCAGGCCTCTTTCTGATAAAGGGCCAGTGAATGTTCGTGGTGAAACATGGGACTCTGAAGGTAGGTGGATCCTGATTCTCCACTGAGCGCTGTGTGCTTTTTGGCCGATTACTTAACCTCTCTGAACCTCAGATCCTCTCCTGCAAGATGGAACAGCAAGGCTAACCCTGAAGAGTTAAGGGGGCTTGGAGACACTGCACATCCGACACCCAGCAGAGCACTGGGCGTATAGTAGGTGCCTCACAGGTATTCATGCTCCTGTTCCACAGTTGCTGGCTTGCAATCTAACACGACTCTCCCCCTCACACACGTCCTGGGCATCAGCCTGGACAACACCCTCCTCAGAAACCATGAGGCTTCTTAGCTGGCACACGAGAGGCTACTACTGTAGAGACTGCTCCCAAGTTACTGTCCCCTGCCTTTGTTTAGCTTCTGAATTGGCTTGGCTACCAGAGTTGGCAAGCAATTTGCTACCTGCAAGGCACAGACATCCACTTGGGACAGGTGGAAACCTGGAGTCTGATGCTAAGAGTAGCCTTGGAGCAGGGGGTATAGATTAGGTCTGACTCACTTGGCACCAGCCTGGGGCTCATAGCATTGTTGCAGATGGACGCAGGGCCCCACAGACTTTCCCAACCCACTGCCATTTGCCACGAGGATTCAATAAGAGGGTCGTGCCTTTGCGGAGACAAGGGGAAGAATCTCGTGAGCTAGAGGGAATTAAAAAATGATACAACTACTTCAGCAAACAGGAAGCTTCTTTGAAAACTAAACATACAGGTACTCTATTTTATAAAAAAACAATAAAACCATACCCTTGCCTTTGGAATGTATTTAAAAATGTATCTTTTAAAATTGAAATTATAAACGTAAATGGTTGAAGAGTCAAACAACTCAGTAAAATAAAAACCTGAATCGGTAGGGAGGAGGAAGGGGACTCGTATGCCTACGGCCGATTCATGTTGGTGTATGGAAAAACCATCACCGTATCGTAATTAGGCTCCAATTAAAATAAATAAGTTAATTAATTAAATATTTTTAAAAGAATTGTCTTCAATTTCCCATTTCCTTTTCCCAGGAGGGTTATCCTTTTCTCAATTCTGTTTGTTGCTTCCTTTAGTTTTTTTTTTTTTTTCAGTTTTTCATATTTTTCATTCTAACTGACTTTTCATGTTGGAAGATGAGAATTTAGGTCTCTTTAACCATCACCACCACACATGGAGAAGGAAATGGCAACCCACTGCAGTGTTCTTGCCTGGAGAATCCCATGGACACGGGAGCCTGGTGGGCTACTATCCATGGGGTCGCAAGAGCTGGACACGACTTAGCGATAAACTACTATTACCACTACCACACATACCAATACCTCTTCCTAACCATCCTTCTGGGGTGGCTACAGCTTGGCTTTTGTTGGATATTTAGTACTCATAATGCTATGACTAAATACTATTAATAGCCGAGCCGTGTACTATATACTAGTATTATTTTTCCTTTCTTGCACTACTTTTAGTTTTTGTTGAAGTTTCTCATTTAATCATTTGTTCAGTTTTAATCTTAGCCTAGGATCTTCCAAAAAGTAGAGTTGGAAGTAGGGGTTTAAGTGCACAGACCTCCTTTGGGAGATGCACATCCAGGTGTGTGAGGATGAGGGAGAAGGAAGGGAGACGAGGAAAGCGGGGGGCAATACAAAGTGGTGTGTTATCAGGCTTGGCAACACGAAAGGGACAGAGTGGGTTGCTCAGCAGATATGTTCGCCTGCACTTGCCGTTTCTCTAGCTGAGCCATGCTCAGTGTCCTCTATTTAAAATAAGGGAGAATTTATCTGCCTGTCTCCTCCTCCTCTCTGGTTTCCCATTTGGTAAAATTCACGCCATGTTAATTTATTCCCTCATACTTCCAAATTGCACTCTCTAGTTCCTTAGTCGGAGAAGGCGATGGCACCCCACTCCAGTACTCTTGCTGGGAAAATCCCATGAACGGAGGAGCCTGGTGGGCTATAGTCCATGGGGTTGTGAAGAGTCTGACACTACCAAGCGACTTCACTTTCACTTTTCACTTTCCTGCATTGGAGAAGGAAATGGCAACCCACTCCAGTGTTCTTGCCTGGAGAATCCCAGGGACGGCGGAGCCTGGTGGGCTGCCGTCTATGGGGTCACACAGAGTCAGACATGACTGATGCGAATTAGCAGCAGCAGCAGCAGTTCTTTAGTGGGCTGCCCACTGGGGGGATACTAGATCCCGTGCCTCGTGATGTGGTGTTTCAACCAACACTGGAAGTGATGGGAGGAGACAGACTCTGGGGAGTGTCTAGTTGGCCCAGCTACAGGAATAGCCAGAAAAGGCTCACAGAGTTGAGTCTGATACAGTTTTCCATATACCTATTACTAATGCAGACCCAGCTCTTATCTGTCCACTTAGAACTCCCTTGATCATTCAAACCATCAGGTTTTCTGTAAGTTTCGACTTCCTGGAGCTCTGTCTCTGGATGCTTTTGACCTGCTCTATTTGGGACTGCTGCTGCTGCTGTTGCTAAGTCTCTTCAGTCGTGTCCGACTCTGTACGACCCCATAGATGGCAGCTCACCAGGCTCCCCAACCCTTGGGATTCTCCAGACAAGAACACTGGAGTGGGTTGCCATTTCCTTCTCCAATGCATAAAGGTGAAAAGTGAAAGTGAAGTTGCTCAGTTGTGTCCAACTCCCAGCGACTCCATGGACTGCAGCCCACCAGACTCCTCCATCCATGGGATTTTCCAGGCAAGAGTACTGGAGTGGGGTGCCATTGCCTTCTCCATATTTGGGACTGGTTGCTAGCTATACCTGTTGCACAATTACTGTCCTAAAATCTTTCACCATCATTTGGTGAATCTCTTCCTTCCTCTCTTAAGTTGGAACTCCTATTTCCTGAATCTTATTTTTTCTTCTTTCTTGGTTTACATCTTTGTTTTGGTAGACAATCTCCTAAGAAATGGGGTATAGTATGCATAAGGTGCATACTAGTTCGATTTTGGCCTTGCTAAGAAGCCTCAGCCTTAAAAAAACCAAAGAGCCAAATGCATAGAAGAAAGAAAGAAAGTGAAGTCACTCAGTTGTGTCCAACTCTTTGCAACCCCGTGGACTGTAGCCCGCCAGGCTCCTCTGTCCATGGGATTGTCCAGGCAAGAATACTGGAGTGGATTGCCATTTCCTTCTCCAAGGGATCTTCCCAATCCAGGGATCGAACCTGGGTCTCCTGCGTTGCAGGCAGACGCTTTGTCCTCTGAGCCAAGTGCATACTTCAGCATAATTCCTTGCATTCATGTTTGTGATATCAACAATCATGTGACTTTGAGAGTAACTATGATATATAATTAGTGCAAAAATGTCAGCGATATGAAATGTCATGGCATCCAAATTACTGGGTTTTTTTTCCTGAGTCACAAGGCATGTGGGATCTTATTAATAGTTCCCCAACCAGAGAACCCAGGGCCCTTGAGCGAAAGCATGGAGTCCTCACCACTGGACTGCCAGGGAAGTCCCTAAGTTACTGCTAAAATTAAATTATTAATCTTCAGTTCAGTTCAGTTCAGTCGCTCGGTCATGTCCGACTTTTTGCTATCCCATGAACCGCAGCACACCAGGCCTCCCTGTCCATCACCAGCTCCTGGAGTTCACACAAACCCATGTCCATCGAGTCGGTGATGCCATCCAACCATCTCATCCTCTGTCATCCCCTTCTCCTCCTGCTCTCAATCTTTCCCAGTATCAGGATCTTTTTCCAATGAGTCAGCTCTTTGCATCAGGTGGCCAAAGTATTGGAGTTTCAGCTTCAACATCAGTCCTACCAATGAACATCCAGAACTGATCTCTTTAAGATGGACTGGTTGGATCTCCTTGCAGCCCAAGGGACTCTCAAGAGTCTTCTCCAACACCACAGTTCAAAAGAATCAATTTTTTGGCACTCAGCTTTCTTTATAGTCCAACTCTCACATCCATACATGGCCACTGGAAAAACCATAGCCTTGGTTAGACAGATCTTTGTTGACAAAGTAATGTTTCTGCTTTTTAATATGCTATCTAGGTTGGTCATAACTTTCCTTCCAAGGAGTAAGCATCTTTGAATTTCATGGCTACAATCACCATCTGCAGTGATTTTGGAGCCCAAATAAATAAAGTCAGCTACTGTTTCCACTGTTTCCCCATCTATTTGCCATGAAGTGATGGGACCAGATGCCATGATCTTAGTTTTCTGAATGTTGAGCTTTAAGCCAACTTTTTCACTCTCCTCTTTCACTTTCATCAAGAGGCTTTTTAGTTCCTCTTCACTTTCTGCCATAAGGGTGGTGTCATCTGCATATCTGAGGTTATTGATATTTCTCCCAGCAATCTTGATTCCAGCTTGTGCTTCTTCCAGCCTAGCATTTCTCATGATGTACTCTGCATATAATAAGCAGAGTGACAATATACAGCCTTGATGTACTCCTTTTCCTATTTGGAACCAGTCTGTTGTTCCATGTCCAGTTCTAACTGTTGCTTCTTGACTTACATACAGGTTTCTCAAGAGGCAGGTCAGGTGGTCTGGTATGCCCATCTCTTTCAGGATTTTCCACAGTTTATTGTGATCCACATAGGCAAATGCTTTGGCATAGTCAATAAAGCAGAAACATTAATCTTCAGAGATAAGCAATCCCTTGAGATGTATTTTGGAAAGAGAATCTCTTTCTGTTTTAATTCTACAAATTATTTGAATATAAATATTATTCCAAAACTGAAATGCCACCATAATTAAAGAGTAGTTTTGTGTATAGTAACAACAAGAGAAGCCCCTGCAGTGAGAAGCCCAGGTACTGCAACTAGAGAAAGCCCACATGCAGCAACGAAGACCCAGCATAGCCAAAAATAAATAAATAAATAAGAACTGAGTAAACTGCCGTTAATTTTCAGTAATTAAAGATGATGCATTTTTGAGACTTGGTCAAGCTATGAATTCTAGGTCAAAATAAAGCATATGATGATACTAGGAAACCTACTCTTAATATCTGCTATTTTAAAAAGGACAATATTAGTAATGCTTCTGATATTATGTAATAACACAAACTTTCTTTTGATTAGTATTTTCATGGTGTACTTTTATCTATTTTATTGTTTATAACATTTCTTATCATTGTATTTCAACTGAATATCTTGACAGCATCATATAACTTAGCTTTTTTTTTTTTTTGGTTTTGGTTCCATTTTTTAATCCTGCTGCTGATAGCTGCTTTTAATTGCAGTATTTAGTTTGTTTATATTTAATGTTGAGGCATTTGGATTTAATGTCATCTCATCATTTGTGCTTTATTTGTCTTACCTTATCTATGTGGCTTTTTCTCTCATAAATTTTTATTAATTATTTCTTCCTTCCATTCCATTAGCTTTTATTTTTCTTTTAATGATTACCCTTTTAATTTACAACAGATGTCTTTGACTTATGAAAGTCTACCTATATTAATATTTTTACTACTTCCCAGATATGGTATAATATTGTGATATAATGAGAGATATAGTTTGCTCTTCATCCTCAGTTCCTGGTTAGTGCTCCTAAAACTCTTTGTAATTTCCTAAGTAATAAAGGTGCTAGGTACATCTTTGTTCCTATTACTTGGTCTTTGATTCTGGTTTCTGAAAAAGAGTTCCTAAACCTCTTGTAATTTCCTGCAATAGGAGCCTCTTTTGTTCCAATGAGGTGATTCTTGGTGGGTTACTGGATAGCTTCAGGATAGGGAATGGTCATCAGAAAGACCAACCAATGATTAGAAGGTTGGAACTTTCAGCCAGCCCCTAACTCCATCTGCTAGGGAGGAAAGAGGGACTGGAGACTGATTTTATAATCAATTATGCCATATAGTCCATAGGGTCGCAGAGTCAGACACGACTAAGCGACTTTCACTTTCACATGCCTACATGATGAAGCATCTATAGAAATCTCTGAACAACGTGGTTCAGAGGGCTTCCAGGTTGATGAAGACTTATTATGTGCTGGGAGGGTGACACACCTCAACTCCACAGACAGAAGGTCCTGCTCTCAGGACCCTTCTGGATTTCTTCATGTATTTCTTCATTGGGCTGTTCATATACCTCCTTTATCACATCCTTTATTATGTAATAAACTGAGAATACACAAGTGTTCTCCTGAGTGCTGTGAGCTCCTATAGCAAATTACTGAACCTGAGAAGAAGGTCATGGGAACTCCCCATTTGTGGCCAAGACAGATAGAAATATAGGCAACCAGGAGGACCCACAGTTGTGATTGGCGTATGCAATGGGGACAGTCTTGTGGGGCTGAGGCCTTAACCTGTGGGGTATGATGTTAACTCCATGTAGATAGATTCAGAACAGAAACAAATTGTAGGATGCCCAGCTGGCACTGGAGAATTGGTTGGTGTCAAAGAAAATCCACACATTTGGTGATCAAGTATGTTGCGGGTTGTAGTGTTTTTCCTTTTCATCAGATAACATTTTAATTCCTTTTACCACCTCTTGCTTTCTGTGTCTTTAATTATGTATTTTAAACACATATACATATATCTTTGACCCAGCCATAAATTATTGCTATTATTGTTTAATACAGTCAATATTCATTTAGATTTAGCTTCATTGATATAGACTGATCAGT
>SJXQ01012397.1:191045-315637 GCA_006408695.1 Aepyceros melampus | reverse complement strand
ATACATGTGTCTCTTTCAATTCTGGTTTCCTCGGTGTGTATGCCCAGCAGTGGGATTGCTAGGTCATAAGGCAGTTCTATTTGCAATATTTTAAGGAATCTCCACACTGTTCTCCATAGTGGCTGTACTAATTTGCGTTCCCACCAACAGTGTAAGAGGGTTCCCTTTTCTCCATACGCTCTCCAGCATTTATTTCTCTCATCTTCTTAAGCTGCAGTTAATCTATTTAATGCTTGGTTTCAATTACTTTCTTTTTTCCATTTTGTAATTTCCATTTGACTCTTTCCATGGGTTCCAATTCGCTGGTGAAATTCTCCATCTTGTCACTTTTTCTTAAAAATATTAATCAATTATTTTAAAAATCATGTCTGATAAACTCCAATACCTGGATCATCTGTGAGACTTTTTAAGGTTTTTTTCCCTCTTGGATTTTAGTTATGTAGTTCTATATCCTACCTAGCCTGGTATTGAATGGTAATTGGTATGCATAAAAAATTGTAGAGAGAATTTGAGGCTCTGGATTATGTTATATTTTTCTGGAGGAGAGTTAATACTTTTGCATTCTGATAGAATTAGAGGATGGACAGATTATATTAATCCAGTGGGAGAGGGTTGTTCTTGGGTTTCAGTCATTTGTGAGCACCATCTATTTCTGGTTTACTCTTGTCTCAGAGTCAGGCTCTTGGGGGTTCTAACGGAAACGTAGGGTGTTTATTAGGGCCTATTCTTGGTGATCCCAGGACTTACTTTTTTTCCCTTAGACTTTTTAGACTACAGAAAACTCTGTTTATCTCCCTAGCTTCTCAGCTCTGTGTTGCTCCTGACTGGCAAATGGGCAAATGTTTCAAAGAAAAAGCACTGCAGAAGACTAGGTTCATCTCTATGCATCTTTTTTCTCTCGGGGATCTGGCAACTCAAGTCCCAGTTACCTTCAGTCTAACTCTGTGATGCTGTCAAAAGGATGCATGTTTGTATTTTGTCTTGCTCTTATTTATGTATACTTTTTCTTGGTGGAAGAGTTGATATGCAATAAAACACTCCACCACTACTATTTAATAATGTAATTAAATGTGCTCCTCCTGTAGCCTGTTCTTCAGTCATTTAGACAAGCAGAACCAAGTAGAAGATTTTTTTTTTTTCAGAAATGCTCACCACAGTGGATTAATGATAAATGTTTGCCAAGGAGTGGGGGTAGGAAAAGGAAAATTCACTAAAAGAATGGTGAAACGGATAGACAACAGTCACTGAATAGAAAATCAATCTTTAGAATGACACTAGGGAAACCATATAGAAGAAATTACAAGCAAAGAATTTTGTTCACATCCTTAAGTTGTGTATTTAGAAGTGTTAACAGTATGTCTTAACAGAATTCCAAGCTGAAGCAAAAGGTAGTGGCCATTTTCATCATTTTCCTTTGTAAAAGAGAAACTATCTGAAATTGACCTGTCATTTACGGATGTGAGACGGTCAACCAAGATGGAATTGCAGTTATTACATATTAAAAATGACTTGACTTTTTAAAATGACTTAATATTATATGTAGAATGACACTAGGGAAACCATACAGAAGAGATTACAAGCAAAGAATTTTGTTCACATCCTTAAGTGTGTATTTAGAAGTGTTAACAGTATGTCTTAACAGAATTCCAAGCTGAAGCAAAAAGGTAGTGGCCATTTTCATCATTTTCCTTTGTAAAAGAGAAACTATCTGACTTTGAAATTGACCTGTCATTTACGGATGTGAGACAGTCAACCAAGATGGAATTGCAGTTATTACATATTAAAAATGACTTGACTTTTTAAAATGACTTAATATTATATGTCCGATAATAATAATGCTAAGTTAGTGGGATTTGTTAACAAGCCAAAAGTGAAAGTGTTAGTCGTTCAGTCATGTCCTACTCTTTGTGACCCCATGGACCATAGCCTATCATGCTCCTCTGTCCATGGAATTTTCCAGGAAAGAATACTGGGGTGGATTGCCATTTCCTTTTACAGGGGATTTTCCCAACCCAAGGATTGAATACAGGTCTACCTGCACTGTGGGCAGATTCTTTACTGTCTGAGCCACCAGGGAAGCCACTAACACTCAAAGGTTAGATGCAAAGAAACAATTCATTTGTTGGACTCTGCTGGAAAAAATAACCAAAATAATGAACCTCGAGAGGGCGGCCTTTTCTTAAATTGTACCTGTTGAAATTCTTTCATCTTTTTCTAGAGAGGATGCCAAAATTTGTAGGCATGCAATAAAATCTTAGACCCAGATGAAAAACAATTTTTTAACAACTTCATTTTTATTATTTTTAAATTTTTTAGCTGCATTGTGAGATCTTAGTTTTGTGACCATGGATTGAACCCAGGCCTCTGGCAATGAGAGTGTCAAGCTCTAATCACTGTACTACCAGGGAATTTCCCACATGAAAATTTATAGAAGATTTTATTATTCTGAAATCCAGTTATGTTACTTCACTTCCACACTTGTTTATCCTCGGTTTGCTGCTGCTGCTGCTGCTAAGTCGCTTCAGTCATGTCCGACTCTGTGCTACCCTGTAGATGGCAGCCCACCAGACTCCCCCGTCCCTGGGATTCTCCAGGCAAGAACACTGGAGTGGGTTGCCATTTCCTTCTCCAATGCATGAAAGTGAAAAGTGAAAGTGAAGTCGCTCAGTTGTGTCCAACTCTTCGCGACCCCATGGACTACAGCCTACCAGTCTCCTCTGTTCATGAGATTTTCCAGGCAAGAGTACTGGAGTCAGGTGCCATCGCCTTCTCTGATCCTCAGTTTAAAGAGATACAAATCTAAGTGAGGACAAAAATCTGAAGTTTTCTTATGAAAATATAGCTAGAATACAAAACTTCACTTTGCTTCAATCAGATGGCATCTTCATCAGCAACTAAATCTTCAAGTAGGTCTTAAAATAAGCATTATCTTAGTTGCAAGAGAGACAAGGAAAGATTAATATGTCAGGAGTATCATTACCATCAGAGGTACCATGATGCTGGCAAGGAGACACTAAAAATAGTTGCTTTTCCACCCAACCTGAGTTGAAACTGAGCATCTATTTACATGACATATATAATGATCATAGGAGTAATTGAGCATCTTGATGAGCTGACAAATTTCATTTCTGCATTATAATATCAAACTTTAAAAATTGACTTTTAATAATAAAATTATATTACTGGGACTTCCCTGGCAGTCCAGTGGTTAAGACTCCACATTTCCAATGCAGGGAGCATGGATTTGATATCTGGTCAGGGAACTAAGATCCCACATGCTGCATGTCATGGACAAAAAAAAAAAAAATTATTCAGTTCAGTTCAGTCACTCAGTTATGTATGACTCTTTGCAACCCCATGAATTGCAGCACGCCAGGCCTCCCTGTCCATCACCATCTCCCAGAGTTCACTCATCTCATCCTCGGTCGTCCCCTTCTTCTCAGGCCCCAGCATCAGAGTCTTTTCCAATGAGTCAACTCTTTGCATGAGGTGGACAAAGTACTGGAGTTTCAGCTTCAGCATCATTCCTTCCAAAGAACACCCAGGGTCTAAAAATAAAATTGCTACTTGAGTCATGTGTCTCAGAAGTTCATTCAGCAAATGGTGACTTATGGCTTCAGCCAAGAGCCAGTTTAGCTTGGCTATTCTTCAGCATCTCTTCCTAGGTGGTAAAATTTTAAGAGCTGGCTTGTCTGAAAAATGTCTTTATTTAGCCTCTTCCTTGATAGTTTGAGCAAATATAAAATTCTGGGTTGGAAATAATTTTCCCACCAGATACTTAAAGTAATGCTCTAGATGTTCTTATTTCTGGGGTTACTGTTGAGAAATCAGATCTCTCCTGTTTCTGAACTTTTTATCTGACTTTTATACACTTGACCCTCTTCAGAAGCTCTTCAGACTTTCTTCTTTGTTCACCCTGTTCAGAAATGTCAGTTTCACATACGTGATCTATTTTCATCTCATGATGGGCACTCAGAGTCCTCCCAATGTATTGTTTGTTAGTTTGAGGCCTTTGTCTTTATCTCTTTGATGAATTCCTCCTCTATTTTCTTTCACAGGAACCGCTGTTATTTGGATGTTGTCCTTCCCACGCCTCAGGAGCCGCCTTCCACCTCTTGAATTGAGAAATCCGTTAAAGCCCAAATGAAAGATTTTATATTTATCTACAATTTTTCCTTATTTTGTTGGAAAAAAGCAAACCAAAGAAGAAAGACTCGTGGGTGGGTGTGGATGGAAATATAGCTGGAGTTGGCCGGTTTCTCTTTCGCAGCTCCCTCCTGTCACCAAAACAAGCTCACACCTGACAACAGAAAGAGAAGCTGGCCCCTACACCAGACACCCTGGTTTCCATTCTCAGATTTACCACTTACTGTTGAGGCCAGCCACATCAATTTCTAGACTGGTGTCTCCTCATCAGTAAAAAGAAATGTGCAAAATAGTAACCCATCCAGCCTAGTAAAATAATATTGCCTCCCATGGTGAAGGGTGAAGACTTGTGACAGCAGAGTTTTGAAAAATTTATTGCAGTAACATTAGAGTTGGTAGTTTTAAGTACTGTGTGTGTGTGTTTGTGTTTCTCTCTCTCTGTTTTTCTAGTTACTGTGAGAGCAGAACCACAAATGACAATCCCAGAGACAGGGTTTCAACTTGACAATTTGACAACTACCTCCCTTGACAACAGGCTTAGAAGGCCTGGACCGCTTAGAGTAATAATGATGTCAATTGTAAGTGAAAAAAGGTCAGCTTCTCGCAGTTCCAGAGGCCTTCACATTGAGCTCAGATTTCATGCCTGGTTTTGGTACAATGGCTTACATTGCTTGAGATCACGGGCTTGAGGTTGTCATTTTGACTTTATCTTAGGATAACCACTGGTGGCTCAGAAGGTAAAGAATCTGCCTGCAGCGCAGGAGACCTGGGTTGGATTCCTGAGCCAAGGAAGAAGGAAACAGCAACCCACTCCAGTATTCTTGTCTGGGAAATCCTATGGGTGGAGGAGCCTAGTGGGCTACAGTCCGTGGGGTTGCACTGAGCAACCACCACTAGGATAACTGACAGTGTCTCTTACATCTCCACCCTGCCTGTCCCTGCTGTCACTGCCACAGCCTCAGCTCAGACCTTCCTAGCCTGGACGATGGTGAAGCTTCCTAACAGTTATTCCTGCCTCCCATCTCATCCCTCAGTCCACACTCCACGGGACAGGCCACTTCATCTTCCTAAAGCACAAGTCAGACGACTCACACTCTCTTTATGTCAAACCCCTTCATCGGGGCACTTAACTCTTCCTTGTCCTTATCCACTCACTCTTGCTTGTCATTAACAGCATATCTTTGTTTGTTGTTTTTTTTTTTTCAGTGCAACAATTTCTGTCTTTCTCCATTTTTCCTTTTTTAAAACAATTTGTCAAGTTACTTTCTGTATTTCTTTTTTCCCCTTTCTTTACTCATTTGAAATGTTCACATGCTGTTTTTGTTCTTTCAGTGGTTACCTTCAAAGTTTATCATACATCTTAATGCCCAAATAACCACAATTGTGTGATCACTTACCTAGAGCCAGATATCCTGGAGTGTGAGATCAAGTGGGCCTTAGAAAGCATCACTACGAACAAAGCTAGTGGAGGTGATGGAGTTCCAGTGGAGCTATTTCAAATCCTAAAAGATGATGCTGTTAAAGTGCTGCATTCAATATGCCAGCAAATTTGGAAAATTCAGCAGAGGCCACAAGACTGGAAAATGTCAGTTTTCATTCCAGTCCCCTTTGGCAGAAAGGCAATGCCAAAGACTACTGCACAATTGCACTCATCTCACACGCTAGCAAAATGCTCAAAATTCTCCAAAAGAGGCTTCAACAGTATGTGAACCATGAACTTCCAGATGTTCAAGAAGGATTTAGAAAAGGCAGAGGAATAAGAGGTCAAATTGCCAACATCCACTGGATCATAGAAAAAGCAAGAGAATTACAGAAAAAGTCTACTTTTGCCTCATTGACTACGCCAAAGCCTTTGACTGTGTGGATCACAACAAACTGTGGAAAATTCTGAAAGAGATGGGAATACCAGATCACCTGACCTGCCTCCTGAGCAACCTGTATGCAGCTCAAGAAGCAACAGTTAGAACTGGCCATGGAACAACACATTGGTTCCAAATTGGGAAAGGAGCACATCAAGGCTGTATACTGTCACCCTGCTTATTTAACTTATATGCAAAGTACCTTATGCAAAAAGCCAAGACGGATGAAGCACAAGCTGGAATTAAGATTGCCGTGAGAAATATCAATAATCTCAGATATGCAGATGACACCACCCTTATGGCAGAAAGAGAAGAGAAACTAAAGAGCCTCTTGATGAAAGTGAAAGAGGAAAGTGAAAAAGCTGGCTTAAAACTCAGCATTCAAGAAACTAAGATCATGGTATCTGGTCCCATCACTTCATGGCAAATAGATGGGGAAACAATGGAAACATTGACAGACTTTATTTCCTTCGGTTCCAGAATCACTGTAGATGGTGACTACAGCCATGAAATGAAAAAACATTTTTTCTTGGAAGAAAAGCTATGACAAACCTAGACAACATACTAAAAAACAGAGACATTACTTTGCCAACAAAGGTCCATCTAGTCAAACCTATGCGTAGTCATAGACATGTGTGGATGTGAGAGTTGGACTATAAAGAAAGCTGAGTGCTGATGCTTTTGAAGTGTGGTATTGGAGAAAACTCTTGAAAGTCCCTTGGACTGCAAGGAAGTCAAACCAGTCAGTCCTAAAAGAAATCAGTCCTGAATATTTATTGGAAGGACAGATGCTGAAGCTGAAGCTCCAATACTTTGGCCACGTCATGCAAAGTACTGACTCATTTGAAAAGACCCTGATGCTGGGAAAGATTGAAGGCAGGAGAAGGGGGCGACAGAGGATGAGATGGTTGGATGACATCACCAACTTAATGGACATGAGTTTGAGCAAACTTTGGGAGATAGTGGAGGACAAGGAAGCCTGGCATGCTGCAGTTCATGGGGTGGCAAAGAGTTGGACATGACTGAGTGACTGAACTGAACTGAACTGACATCTTCCCTCCTCTCCTAGAATTCAGGTCCCTTCTTTCCTCTCTGAACTCACATAGTGCTGTTTGAATATATTTTAACTCAGCAAAGATATTTTTGAGTTTATTGACATTATTACCATTTATTTGTTTCCCATTTTCCTTCCCATTTTCTTCCCTAAAGTTTTTTTGATGTTTATTTATCTCTATTCTTAGCTGTGCTGGGCCTTTGGTACTGCGTGTGGGCTTTTCTCTAGTTGCAGTGAGTGGGGACTACTCTGTCACGTGGTGCATGAGCTTCTCATTGCTGTGGCTTCTCCTGTTGCAAAGCACAGGTTCTGGGGTGCATGGGCTCAGTATTTGTGGTGCACAGGCTTAGTTGCTCTGTGGCATTTGGGATCTTCCCAGATCAGGGATCAAACCTGTGTCTCCTGCATTGACAGGTGGATTCTTTACCACTGAGCCACCAGAGAAGCCCCTGAAATTTATTTTTTTTAAATAGCCCTCTTGGTGGTAAATGTTCTCATTCTGTTTGCTTCCTATAAATACTTTGCCCTATTCTTGAGCAATACTTTTGCAAATTGTACAAGTCTAAGTTGACAGTTATTTTCACTCAATCTTTTACGGTCCATCTTCTGGCTTCTATTGTTCTGTTGAGAAGTCTGATGAATCACTCTCATGTTAAATCCTTCCATGCCAGCATTATTCTGATTGTCCTTTTAAAGAGATCTGTCATCTCTTTCTGGCTGCTTTCAAGGTTTTCTCTCCATCTTCGATGTTTTATCCTTTCTCTGCAATGTGTCCAGACACAGATCTCTTTTTTATTTATCTTGTTCCCTGAAGTTCAGAAGCAAGCATCCCAACTACCTGCTCAGTATCTCCACTCAGCAATCTAATGGCATTTTACACATGCCACATTCAGACATGAGCCCCTGAAGCCCTCGCCCCCAGCCTTGCTCCTGTTGCTATTTTCCTGTATCAGAAAGGTCAACTTATTTTTGTTTTTCAAATTGAAAATATTTCACAAGTCCTCCTTGCTTCACTTCTTGACCTTTTAAAGTTTATTCTAATCCACAGCCATAATCATCTCTTAAAAACACAAACTGGATCATCTGAGCCCCCGTCCAAATCCACCAGCGGCTTTCCATTCCCCTTAGGACGTGACCCAAATTCTGAAGTCAGCTCTTCTAACCTGGCCTTTGCTTGCTTCCTGATTCCTTGTCCCCTCACTGTTCTTCTCCTCATTCATGACGCTCCTGCCACCTGGCCATCGAACATGTTTCCATCTCTGCCATTCTCCCTGCCTGGGGTACTCTTCCCCCAGAGCTCGCAGGTTCATTCAGATCTTTGCTCAAAGGTCCTCACCTTAGAAAACCTTCTCCAGCACTGTGTCTGATATGGAATACACATGCCCTCCCCATCTGGACTGTTTGCCTCCTCTACTTCTTTTAATTGACAGCACTCATCGCCACTGACACGGTGATATATTTATACATTCATTTGTCGGCATCTGTTACCCGTCTCTTCCCTACTGGAATGTATGCAAACGTTAGGCCTTTATCTGTGTTACTCATTGCTGCATTCCTGGTCTAGAACAGTGCCTGGGACATAAATATTTGGTGAATGTCTGGATGAGTGAGTCAATGAATGAATAGACTTGGCTGGGAAAAGACAGAGAAGATAGGAAACAGCAGAAGGTACAATATCGAGGAAGACTGTTTTAACCCTCTAAGGCTACCTTCTTCAGAATGTCCAGCCATGTGGTTCTTACTCTCTGGCACCGCATGTCATGCCTTTTTGTGGCATATAATCCACCTTGCAGTTTGGATATGTTTAGACTGTAATCTCCTTTAGGACAAGGACTATATCTTATTCATTTCCACACCCCTGGTGTCTAGCCCAGTATCTGCCGTATAACAGATGCTCACTCAATGCTGTTAAGTTGAATTAAAACCATATTGGCTAAACTTTAATTTAAAATGTCTTTATCCTAATTGTTAGCTGAGTCACTTTTGCCCAAAAAAACCCCGCAGATTTAAATTTTATTAACAAAAAGACTAGATGGAATTAAGCCCTTTCTGGGGCAATTTTCCTGATTCAAAGCATCCTGAGAACAAAGTTGAAATGACAGTAGAGTCCTTGAGGCTAGTTACTAAATATAACTAATCTTTGTAAACACTCTAGCAGCTTGCTACTGATGATCACTGAATGTGCTTTGTAAGTAAACAAAAGTTGCATGAATGAATTTTTAGAAGAGTCTCCTCTTTCTCCCACTTTTTTTTTTGTTTGTTTCCTAATTTGCAAATTATCTCCAAGGGGATTATCTAGGATCCCTTCAAGCTAGATTTTTTAAAAAAAATTCTGACTTCTCTTTGACATATATACACTATCATGTGTAAAGTGCCAAATAAATAAAAATAAACATTAAAGAAATTCTAGCTTCTTTTAGGAGGAGATTGATGGTTCTTAAGAAGGAGAAAGCTAAGGGAAGTTCAATGTGCGGGGAAGGTGCACTGGATCTGCCCTTTTTTGAATCCTTTTCTCTGCTAATGTTGCTAGGAAACCAGGAACATGTCCGCTGAGATCCCTTCTGGCATCTGCTGGCTCCTGGAGAAGATAAGGAGGACTCTGCCTCCTTGCTCTTAGTTTTTAAGAACCTTTGCTGGCCTAGGAGCTTATGATGCAAGCTCTGGGTGAATGCGGGGATTCTCCTCTCTCTGGTGGTCTCCCATGATTTCCCCTTGCACCAAGAGGGCAAGGCCTTGTGAGCCAAGTGTGAACAGCCAATCTAAGCCCTCGTCCTGAGCTGGGCTGACAGGGAGTGTGGGTGGAGGAAGAAGGAAAAGACTAGAGTGAGCGAGGTGTCACAGGGGCCATATAAATCATAGATGTTTGCCAAGTGGAAAAATACCCAACTCTCAGAATGTCTCATTTTGCATTTCTTAGAAACATTTCATAAAAGAGGTCAAATGAAATGCATCAACTCTGCTGGAGCCAGGTGTGAACAGCTTCCCTCTGTCCTCCACAAACAGGGCCCATTTCCCAGTATTTGGGCTGAAGCGTGCTGGGCCTGGAATGCCCAGAGGCAATGGCACACACAGTATCACTGCTCTTTCCAATAGAGTGCCTTCTACATGCCCGGGAAGCTTCCTGCAGTCTCTAGTCCTCGCTTCATTCCGGAGCTCTTCAGGGACGGCATCCTGGACAGCGCAGCTCCCGTCAGCCACAGTCCGAGCAAGGAGGAACTTCAGGGCCGCTCGGGCCACCCCTCAGAGCCCCCGAGGCTGGAGGCTGGCCAGGCTTCTGAGATCTCTTAGGTGCAGATCCCGATGGGAAGCCCAGCACTCCAGCTAGACTCATCCAGGCCAAGCAACACACCAGGACCACGATGTGGAAGAAGCGGCCCACCTGGCTCTGATGGAGACTGCAGGATCCCCGTACCTTTTCCAGGGGACCCTCAGGGAAGATTGGCTTCATGCTGCAAGCTAAGGCGGCCAGCATCGGGCCCGCAGGCGGACTCCAATCTGTCCTCATCAGAGGCACTGCGGCTAGTGGTTAGGAGCGCACTCGCTCATTTCAAATGACCATGAGGGGCTACTGGTCTGTCTGAGGCTCCATTTCCTAATCTGTAAGTGAGAGTGATCATAGTCCCTACACTCCATGTTGGTAGGAAGATTATATGAGATAATATCTGGAGAAGGAAAGGGCAACTCACTCCAATATTCTTGTCTGGAAAATCCCATGGACAGAGGAGGCTGGGGGGCTATAGTCCATGGGATCGCAAGAGTCAGTTTAGAGAGACTAAACCATCACCACCATGAGATAATATCTGCAATGTCCTAGCAAGGTACCTGGCATTTTAGAAGGACTTGGAATACAAGGGCATTATTGTTAAGCTGAATGACGAGAGCCTGAATTATAGAGGGATTTATAGTCATTACAGGATGTACAGCAACCACCCTCTGCCCATAAAAGCCATGTTAGTCTTAGTTGTTGAGCAAGGCTGAAGCCAAGTGGTGGGTCTGTGAGTGAAGCCCTGGCTCCTTGATCTGGGCTCCCATCCAGAATAGCTATTCAGGAAGCAAGGCTGGTCCGAGCCCCAGCTGGTCTAGCCTGGTGGTGCCACATGGGACAAGCTATTTAATCCTCCCAACCACCCAGAAAGAGGTATGTAATATCCCATTCTTCAGATGAGAAGATTGAGACCTAGAGATGTTGGTTTTGTGCCTGGTGGTCACCAAGTGAATATGCACCAGACCTGGGATTTGAACCTGTGATGTTTGACTTTATAGAATATCTGTCTTTTCTGTTGTTATTTCTTGCCACCACTCAGAACTTGAAAGTTTTGGGGGAATCCCTTATTATGAGTTCAGTGGGAGGAAAGCTCCTTGCCCTTGTCAGTGATAGTGAGCAATTGGTTCCATCTCCACTGTTCATCAGGCTTCCCTGGTGGCAATAGTGGTAAAGAGCCCGCCTGCCAACGCAGATAGATGTAAGAGACGTGGGTTCGATCCCTGGATCGGGAAGATTCCCTGGAGGAGGGCATGGCAACCCACTCCAATATTCTTGCCTGGAGAATCCCATGGACAGGGGAGCCTGGTGGGCTACAGTCCCAGGGTTACACAGAGCCAGACACAACTGAAGCAACTTAGCATACTTGCACCGCTGTTCACCAAACACAAACTTCAAACCTTGCCCGAGGCTGCAAAGCAAGTGGCTACTAAGAATAGGTCTGTGATGTTTCCATGATGGAGGCTGTGTCTGACAGTGGCCTCCTTCCCGGGGCTCTCTGTGTCCTGGCTTCCTGAGTCCCTGCCTCCTACCCCTTTTCTAAACCCATGCCCCAAGCTTTCTGCAGCTCTGCTCTCATAGGAGTTGCAAAATTAGTGTGTTCAAGAACAAATTTCGAATTCAGCCCTCCTGAATCTTTAATCATTTCCATGCAGTAAATGGTAACTCTATTCTGCTGGTTGTTCAGGTCAAGAACTCTGGAGTCAAACTTGCCTTCTCTCTCTCCTCTCTCTCAGAGTCATATCCAACCCAGGGACAAATCACGTGAGTTTTAATCTTCAAATCATAGACCCAGTCACTGTCCTTGCCACTGATGTGCGTCACCACCTTTCCTCACCTGGATTATGTCAGCAGCCTCTAACTGGCCCTCAACAATCTGCTCTCCACACAGAAGCCAGAGCGACCCTTTACAAGCACAGAGCAAACCACATTGCACCTCCCTTAGGCTTTCAGGGGCTTCTGTCTCAGTTATTATAAAAGCCAGTGACTCCTCTTGGGTCCCCTCCCCTTCTGTGCAAACATGTCATGCAGCCCTTCTTGGAAGGACTGGTTGCTCTAAAGTATAATGTTCAACTTGCCCCAGCATCTTAAATATAATCATATTAAAGATCATATTTCTTTTCCTAGAATGACTAAGATTATCACTCATTGGTGGCATGTGTTCCCAGCTTCTTACTGCTGAATTTCTTCAAAATACTGTGCCCATGCTAATTTGTTTTGGAGTCATGCGAAGGTTGAGTGAGTATTTTTAAAAGGTATTTCCAGGGGACTTCTTTAAACTTTTTCCTAAATAACATTCATTTTGTGTATCTCATGGGCTCTTTGGTATTCAGTTCAGTTCAGTTGGTTCAGTTCAGTCGCTCAGTCATGTCCAACTCTTTGCGACCCCATGAATCGCAGCACGCCAGACCTCCCTGTCCATCACCAACTCCCTGAGTTCACTCAGACTCACGTCCATCGAGTCCGTGATGCCATCCAGCCATCTCATCCTCTGTCGTCCCCTTCTACTCTTGCCCCCAATCCCTCCCAGCATCAGAGTCTTTTCCAATGAGTCAACTCTTCGCACAAGGTGGCCAAAGTACTGGAGCTTCAGCTTTAGCATCATTCCTTCCAAAGAAATCCCAGGGCTGATCTCCTTCAGAATGGACTGGTTGGATCTCCTTTCAGTCCAATGGACTCTCAGGAGTCTTCTCCAACACCACAGTTCAAAAGCATCAATTCTTCTGCGCTCAGCCTTCTTCACAGTCCAACTCTCACATCCATACATGACCACAGGAAAAACCATAGCCTTGACTAGATGGACCTTAGTCGGCAAAGTAATGTCTCTGCTTTTGAATATGCTATCTAGGTTGGTCATAACTTTTCTTCCAAGGAGTAAGTGTCTTTTAATTTCATGGCTGCAGTCACCATCTGCACTGATTTTGGAGTTGGCAACCCACTCCAGTGTTCTTGCCTGGAGAATCCCAGGGATAGGGGAGCCTGGTGGGCTGCTGTCTATGGGGTCACAAAGAGTCCGACACAACTGAAGTGACTTGGCGGCAGCAGCAGCAGCAGCAGCTAATCAATAGAGATTTATTGAGTCCAATCAAACTGATGCATCATTTGCATAATCTGATGTACTTAAGAAGCAGACAGCGTTGTCAAAACACTCTATCTTCTAGGAGGAATAAAAATAGACATTGTCCATCTTTATATCTGTGATTCCTCTGTTCTTTCTATTCTCCATTGCTGACCCACACTCTCCCTTATCTCTCATCTAGCATAACAATTAAAATTAAATCCCATGTTATGTGTGCTTTGACATCTTGCAAAAAGCAAAAGGGTCTGGATTGATCCAACTACAAATTTCCCTTTCTATTCTAGTTTCATCGGTATGATCTCAGGTGGCCTCGGCCTGCAATGGCTTGAAACAGGGCTTGGGTTCCCAGCCAGAGGTTGAGGCTGGGTCGCGGCAGTGAAAAGCACCAGATCCTAGCCACTAGACCAGTGGTAAGTGACAAGTGTAATGGCCTTCAGCTTTGTAGAAAAGAATTTCCACAAAGATAGAAAGTAATGAAGCAAGTAAAATATTTATTAAAAGGAAAAAATACACTACTGTGGGTACACACACGGGCAGACTCAGAGGGAGAGTCCTTGAGTTGCACCTGCAAGGCAGTTTAAGTCACTTACATGGAGCATTTCCTCTGGTTTCCTTTAGCCAGTAATTATAATTTGCTTTTTTCACAATTCATGTTTGGATCCTCCAATGTGTGCACACACCTCTCTTAGCCAAGATGGATCCTACTGAAGAGGCATCTGGGTAGAGCATCCACTGACATCACTCCCCCTCTGGTCTCCCGCTCTGGTCTTCTGCGCATGTGTGCTTGGGGAGGTCTCTTGATTTCAGAAACAAGAACTATGTAATATGAGCAGGGCCCAGCCTCCTCCCTTAATTGTCCTGCTATTCCTGTTTGGGGTTTTCTGGCAATAGAGAATGAATCTCCAATTGCTTTACCCTGGGTGGGAGGGGGGCGGGGTACAGAAATGACTCCTGCCTCAAGTAAGTTGTAGGATCCCACTTGCCACAACTAAAAAGACTGCATGCCACAAGTAAGTTCCTGCAACCAAGACCTGGTGCAGCCAAGTATACAAATAAAAGTATTTTTTTTTTAAGCACTATTGTTCTTAGTTCACTTTGACTTGGCTAGGTATTGTTCTCATGGCTTGTTCACGGCAGGGTGCCTAGCTCTAAAGGAGGCAGCAGCTACATACTGCTTTAAACCTACTCTGCTCAAGCAAACTGAAGCCCTTGTCTAAAGCCCAGTTGTCCAGCTTAAACTCCCTTTCTCACATGCTATTTAATTTAGAGGTCTCTGCCTTTGGTCATCCTCAATTCAGTCCAGTTCAGTCGCTCAGTCATTTCTGACTCTGAGATCCCATGGACTGCAGCACACCAGGCCTTCCTGTCCACCACCAACTCCCGGAGCTTGCTCAAACTCATGTCCATTGAGTCGGTGATGCCACCCAACCATCTCATCCTCTGTCGTCCCCTTCTCCTCCTGCCTTCAATCTTTCCCAGCATCAGGGGCTTTTCCAGTGAGCCAGTTCTTTGCATCAGGTGCCCAAGGTATTGGAGCTTCAGCTTCTGCATCAGTCCTTCCAATGAATATTCAGGAATGATTTCCTTTGAAGGAGGAAACAGACAGAGCTGGACTCTGTCTTAGGCCAGGCTGCGAACATTAGGCTACACGCATGGTCACCCTCCCAATGGACTCTGAACTTTGTGTCTGGTGTCTATAGAAATGGCAAACCAATGAGAAACGAGACCCCCGGAGAAAAGAGCCTCAGGACTTGGACTTGGACTCCCCGTTGCCTAAAAGAATATGCTATCTGTGTAACAGAACAAAGTCATAAATTCCATTATGTTTATAGGGATATGACCACAGACTTATTGATAAATATCCACTGTTTATCTAGTCTTGTGACACATGAACATGGGTTAACTTTGACCGTATCTCTCTTTTACCTTGTCCAGACTAGTTTCAAGGAATTTGGAGAGGTGGGTTTGAGTAAGTACACTTAGGGTATATAAGGATTTCACAAAAACTGGTCGGGGTCCTTGGCTAAGAGGAGACTCTGCCTTGGGCGCACCGGTGTAATAAATTGCACTTCACTATCTTCATTGTCTTTCTGAATGAGTTTGTTTCCCGGAACGCAAGGCTACAACACCTTTAGGGTGGACTGGTTGGATCTCCACGCAGTCTAAGGGACTCTTAAGAGTCTTCTCCAACACTACAGTTCAAAAGCATCAATTCTTCAGCACTCAGCTTTCTTTATGGTCCAACTCTCACCATGAAGTATTCCCTGAGTTCCCTAATCAAACCAGTCCATCCTAAAGGAAATGAATCTTGAATATTCATTGGAAAGACTGACACTGAAGCTGAAGCTCCAATAACTCAGACACCTGATTCAAAGAGCCAATTCACTGGTAAAGACCTGATGCTAGTAAAGATTGAGGGCAGGGGGAGAAGGCTTTTTCACAAGCCTGCTGGCCATATGCTGAACATAGAGATTGGAATTTGACTCTTTCCTTCCAGAGAATCCAAGCCTTTTCATTTAAATTTTATTTATTTATTTCCTTCCAAAAAACCTCGGGCTTTAACCTCTCTACAGAGATGTATTTGTGCATGTCAAGTGGGTGTTGCAGGTTTTTAATTATTTTTTTTTAAACAGAACTAGCTATACACTAATCCTCTAATCCCAGAAAAAATGTGTTTCTGCTAGCCCTCTATTTGCATATCAAAGAAGATTCTCCAAGGGATCCTTTGCCAGACAAAGAAGATCGACCCAAGATGAGAAATCTTGAACTCCTTGTACAAAGCAGGGATACCCACATAAGTAATAATGCCCAAAACTGTGACAGGTTAATTAGAATGAACTTTAAAAACCAGAAGTGAAAGCTGATTGCAAGTTCTGAGTAAATGTCTTTTGCATTTGTTTTCAGACTTGTTCATCTTTAACCTGGTATAAACCAGAACCAAAAAACATCCCTAAGGCTGAAGATATTGACTTTACCTTCATACAAACTATATGGGAAAACATTGTTCCAGGACAGTGTGTATGCTCAGTCACTCAGTCGTGTCCGACTCTTGCAATCCCATGAACTATAGCCTGCCATGGGATTTTCCAGGCAAGAATACTATTGGGTTGCTATTTCCTTCTCCAGGAGTAACATTCAACAAATTTATTTATAACTGAGTCATTCTACAAACTCTAGTTCTGTGTCACATGTTTCTGGGTTGATAAGAAGTGCTCTGTAAGGTCGATAGAATAAAAATAAATGATTAAATGATCCTTTCTGATTTCTCTCTGTACTTGACCAAGCAAAGCTGCTAACCCATGCTCTTATTAATGTGTGATCACTTAGGCACTAAGTGTATGAATGAAAATCACTTAATTATTCACAGCTTAAGTTAATATTGTATTAAATAGATCTGCTTAATAGGTAAAGAATAAAACCATTTCTGAGAGTGGTTTAAGAAAAGATAAATGCAACTGAATGTTAAAGAAATGAGAAAAGAGACCTTGAAGAAATTCAGATTTAGAATTTAACTGTCAACTACAAATTGACACTTGCCAAGAGCATTTGCCAGGGACCGAACACCAAAGGCATTTGTCATCTGCCCCTGCAGAGATTGAACCCTGTACTATTGCAGCTGCAGAACTTCAACATCCCCTGAGTGGAATTCAGGGTCGACAGTGAGACACTCTGTGCTCTAGAGAAAGTGGTGGAATAGGTCTTTAGATAGTTAGATATTTTCAGGAACCAGTTTTATGATCCCAGTCCTTGCATCTCCTCATATCTAGAAAAGCACTAAATCCCTTCATGGTGACATCAGTTCCTCATGACTAGCAGAAAACCTTTTGTAAAGTAAGTACTTGAATGCATTGAGCTCCCCTTTCACTGAAATCTTATATATTGACCTTCCCCCACTGCAGTCTCTCAGAGCCGTCTGAGGTGCTGTCTCCCGGGCTGCGTCCTCACTTTGCCCCAAATAAAGCTTAACTTGCAACTCTCACATTGACCATTTTTTAGTCAACATAACTTATGAATATATGATGATTAATATCATGTGGCAACCTGACTAAAGCCATGATACCCTACCCAGATATTTGTTCAAATATTATTTTGGATGTTTCTATGATGGTTTTTTGATGAGATTAACATTTAAATCATCAAACTGTTTTTTAAAACCATTTTGTTAAGGTACAGTTGACATGTAAAAGGCTGTACAAATTCACTGTATATAAGCTGATGAGTCTGGGAGTAAAAAGCCATCACCACTATCAAGGCCATAGATATATCTAAGTTCTCCTAAGGTTTCCTTGCACTTCTTTTTAAGTTATTGTTTTACTTTCACTATCATTATTATTTTGTGTGGTAAAACCACTTAACCTAAGACCTATGCTCTTAGTAAATTTTAAGGTTATGATACAGTAGTATTAGCTCCAGGTACTGTTCCATACAATAGATTTCTAGAACTTATTTATCTTAAATAACTGAAACTTGGGACTTCCCAGATGGCCTAGTGGTAAAGAATCTACCTGCTGACACAGGAGACATGGGTTTATTTAGGAGTTTATTTAGAAGTCATATGTTGCCCCCAACAAAATACATGTATTTTTAATTTCTATATAAAAGGTGAAGAAGGCCATGAAAAGGAAACACACTTAATGTACAAAGAGAGCTACCTGTAATGAAACAAACAAACAAAAAAGCTTGTGGAAGAATGCCTATGTCAGATGGCCATGTGAGTTTAGGAATCTAATCTTTCTGCTCTAGGCACTACAAGTCCCCTGGAGCTACACAGAACACAGTGAAACCTGCATGCCTTGCGGGACAGTTGCTGCACTACTGTTGGGCACATTATTCATGATTATTTAAGAGCTATAGGGAGTTAAAGAGGTCTCCTGTTTAGACCAGGAGAGGCAATAAGGCTGAAACTGTATTGCTTCTTGCTCAAATTGGCTTGAATCACAACATGATGATGTTGAGAATCATCCACACAGCCTTATTTTCAGGGCATGAGTATATTCATAGCAGTCTGAGCCAGAATGGGTTTCACTTGCCACTTCATGCAGACATCGGAAAAAAAAAAAAAATATATATATATATATATATATATATATGTATATATACTGGCATTACCTTATGTGTTAAGTGTCACTGTGTGGCTGAGAGTTTTCTTTAATTTTTAACTATTTATTTATTTATTTGACTGCATGGGATCTTAGCTTTGGCATGTGGGATCTTTGTTGCAGCATGTGGGGTCTTTCACTGCAGTGCACAGGCTCCTCTAGTTGCTCTGCAGAGGCTCCTCTCTAGTTGTGGCACTCGGGCTTGGTTACCCCACAGCATGTGGAATCTTAGTTCCTTGATCAGGGATTGAACTCGTGTCCCTCACTGGAAGGTGGACTGTTAGCCACAAGACTACCAGGGAAGTCCTTGGCTAAGGGTTTGAAGAGGGAGAATTATAGATCAATAACTATCTAGCTAGATGATAACTGCTTGCCTGGAAAATCCCATGGGTGGAGGAGCCTGGTAGGCTGCAGTCCACGGGGTTGTGAAGAGTTGGACACTACTGAGCAACTTCCCTTTCACTTTTCATTTTCATGCGTTGGAGAAGGAAATGGCAACCCACTCCAGTGTTCTTGCCTGGAGAATCCCAGGGACAGGGGAGCCTGGTAGGCTGCCATCTACGGGGCTGCACAGAGTCAGACACGACTGAAGTGACTTAGCAGCAGCAGATGATGATAACTAGCTAGCTAGATAACATGCATATTGTTTTTGTTGTTGTTCAGTTGCTCAGTGGTGTCTGACTTTGCAACCCTATGGACCACAGCACGTCAGACTTCCCTGCCCTTCACTACCTCCCAGAGTCTGCTCAAACTCAGGTCCACTGAGTCACTAATGTCATCCAAACACCTCATCCTCTGTCGACATTCTCCTTCTGCCCTCAATCTTTCCCAGCATCAGGGTCTTTTCTAATGAGTTGGCTCTTCACGTTGGGTGCATGTGATGACAAAAAATAGATAGACAGCTGGATGATAGATAGATATAAAGATAGATAGATATGGAGATAGATATGTAACATACAAGTCATCAATATCATGGGCTTACTGGTGAGTTGTATATTTTTTTTCTGCTTTATTGACTATGCCAAACCCTTTGACTGTGTGGATCACAATAAACTGTGGAAAATTCTGAAAGAGATGGGAATATCAGACCACCTAACCTGTCTCTTGAGAAATCTGTATGCAGGTCAGGAAGCAACAGTTAGAACTGGACCTATGTCCAGACTGGTTCCAAATAGGAAAAGGAGTACGTCAAGGCTGTATATTGGCACCCTGCTTATTTAACTTATATGCAGAGTACATCATGAGAAACGCTAGACTGGAAGAAACACAAGCTGGAATCAAGATTGCTGGGAGAAATATCAATAACCTCAGATATGCAGATGACACCACCCTTATGGCAGAAAGTGAAGAGGAGCTAAAAAGCCTCTTGTTGAAGGTGAAAGAGGAGAGTGAAAAAGTTGGCTTAAAGCTTAACATTCAGAAAACGAAGATCATGGCATCTGGCCCCATCACTTCATGGGAAATAGATGGGGAAACAGTAGAAACAGTGTCAGACTTTAGTTTTTGGGCTCCAAAATCACTGCAGATGGTGACTGCAGCCATGAAATTAAAAGACGCTTACTCCTTGGAAGAAAAGTTATGACCAACCTAGATAGTATATTCAAAAGCAGAGGCATTACTTTGCCGACTAAGGTCCGTCTAGTCAAGGCTATGGTTTTTCCAGTAGTCATGTATGGATGTGAGAGTCGGACTGTGAAGAAGGCTGAGTGCCGAAGAATTGATGCTTTTGAACTGTGGTGTTGGAGAAGACTCTTGAGTGTTCCTTGGACTGCAAGGAGATCCAACCCAGTCCATTCTGAAGGAGATCAACTCTGGGATTTCTTTGGAAGGAATGATGCTAAAACTGAAGTTCCAGTACTTTGGCCACCTCATGGGAAGAGTTGACTCATTCGAAAAGACCCTGAGCTGGGAGGGATTTGGGGCAGGAAGAGATGGGGACGACCGAGGATGAGATGGCTGGATGGCATCACGGACTCAATGGACGTGAGTCTGTGTGAACTCTGGGAGTTGGTGATGGACAGGGAGGCCTGGCGTGCTGCGATTCATGGGGTCGCAAAGAGTCAGACATGACTGAGCGACTGAATGGAACAGAACATATATTTTTTTAATTCTTAAAAATCTCTCAAAATTTTCCTAAAGAGCACATGATTAATTTAATAAAATAAATTAGAAATAAAAAACCTGTTAATGTTTCAAAACTGGAAAATTTTACAATCATAAACAGGTCGAGTTTGAAGCTATTTCTGAGAATGACATAAGGAGAAGATATATACAACAGAATGTCAAGGAACTGAGAGATAAATTGAGATATTTCTATCAGATCTTATGAGTGTTGCGTTCACTTGGGATGATGGCAGAAAATAGGGTTTGAAAGAGGAAAACCTGTGAAATGTGTACTAATTTCTAGATGAAAACGGAGAAGTAGTTTGGAGGCTAAGCAAACATAGAACTTCATAGGAAAAGAGATGTCACACATGTAGAAGAGGAGAGATGCAAAGAGCAGTGAGAAACAGGAAAATGAAACCCTACTTGCATTTTAGGAGGTAATTGAATGAAGACTAATAAAAAGCTACAGATATGCATTATCCTTGCTAGAGCTGAATGATGTTAAAAGTGACACAGGTTTTATAAACAATGACACAGTCATTCTGGAAGGCACAATGGGAAGTCTGAAAAAGAGAGTATCGGTATGATGACAAGGTGGCAAAGGAAGCACAGAGAAATCCTGAGATAAGACTGCAGAAAAAAATTAACCAGAGTAGTTTTCATTTGGAGGATGTCCAAGGATGTCAGGACTTGAAAAACAAAAGTTACAGTTCTATAATTAACAAGGACCTACTGCATAGCACAAGGAACTCTACTCAATATTTTCTAATAATCTATATGAGAAAAGAATATGAAAAGGAGAGTATATATGTGTATGTATATTGAATCACTTTGCTGTATACCCCAAAGTAACACAACATCCTAAGTCAACTCAATTCCATTATAAAACAAAAACTAAATTTTTTTAAAAGGTACAGTTCTAGGAGAAAATACTTGAAAGGTATAAAGAATGCAGCAACGGGAGATGAGACCTTCATGCACAGTGTCTTGAACTATCTTCATAGATCACAGAGATTTAACAAAAACAATCTCCAATGTCTCCAGCATACCGTCTAATGAATCACAGCTAGAGTTGCTTGACCTACCAGAGCTCTTGGGTACAGACCTTAGCAGGTGCCTTACTATACACAGGAAAGGTATTTATCAGGAATAGTGATACCTTGTGAATGAGGTCAGGGGAGTAGGATGAATAGAATGAAATATGACCCACAGAACTCAAGTTGCTGTATGAAGTTTCTACATTGTTATTCTTTGTCCCTAGGAAAGAAACTGGGTAGCAAGGAGTAAGAAAATTTCTAGTAGAGAAGGTGATTAGAAGTACTGATGGACACATGAAACCTGTCTATGCATGTAAAGTCATAGTGAAATCACTTACCTAGATACCTAGAGAAATATACCACCAGTTTATCTGTCAAAACTTTGTAAAGGGGGACCTGCCTGCTGGTCCGGTGGTTGGGAATCCGTCTTCCGATTCAGGGGAAGAGGATTCAATCCCTGATCAGGAACTAAGATCCCACATACTACAAAGCAACTAAAACCTCAAGATGCAACTAGAGAAAGCGCCTGCTGCAAGGAAGATCCAGCATAACCCCAAAAAAGCCAAAATAACAAAAACAAAACAAAGCACTTTGTAAAGGGCCCCAAAATAGTCCTATTCATGTTCTTGAGTTTCTTGATTAATAGTTCTCTATTTTAGTAAACAAACTTTCATTAAACCAATGACAAGGAGGGGCAAATTTTCACCAGAGTTAAATCATGAAGCTACAATACTTAAAGGTCTTGTCCAGGCAGAGTAATAGACTGTTAAATGAGATAAACTAGATAGTCCTGAAATAGACAGAATATATCTATAAAATTTGGTATATAATGTTAAATTTTCATACCAGCTTATGGTCCTCAATAAATGGGAATAATTAGTAGGGTTACTAATTAGTAAGTCTAATTAATTAACTACATAGAAAAAAACCAACAGAATTCCTGTCTGATATATTAATTCCACATTGCTTAAAAATTAATATATAAAATATAAATATAAATAAACACCTCTTATCACCCATCAAATTGGCACAAATTTTTAAAATGATAATGCTTAATATTGTCAAAAATACCACTGCTGAAGGGCAGCGAAATTAGTCCAATATTTTCAATACATTGTATACATTGCTAATCATTTTCATACATTATATCCCAAAGTATAAAAATTTTCTTATGCTGAGTGCATGATGATTCTTGGGCTTTAATATATATGGCCAAATAGCCATCCTGAAAGTGTTTCTCTTTATTATCATGTTAACTCATGCTGAGTGTAGATAATCAGAAAGTACCAAGAAGCAACAAAGGAAAAAAACCCTTGTTTTAAAGATTCTAACTTCCCCACAAGACAGACAAGTTCTCACTCCAGGGTATAATCATTTAGGGGATTTTCTACAAGTCTGTATGTGTGTTACTTTTTCCAAAATGAGATCATGATATTAAGATTTATAGCTTTCCTTTCCATTTAAAAATTTGCCATGAAAATCTTTTAAATTAATAGGTACAGCTTTGAAGCATTTGAATTGCTGCCCAGCACCCCACTGGATGGATATACAATTTAACTAATGCACTTTGGTTGGGATTGCTTCCAACATTTCTTTGTCACAGAGTTATAGAAAATACCCATGCAGAAACGTGAACACCCTCACAGTTTGCAGGTAGACATACAATTTTATTAGAACATATTTTGGTATTTCAGCCATTTTTTTTTATACTGGCAAATTGGAATGCAGGCTTGAATAACTGGGCTGTTTACTGGGAGAGTATGTTGTTGTTTAGTCTCTCAGTTGTGTCTTATACTTTTGCAACCCTGTGGTATGTAGCCCATCAGGTCCTCTCTCCATGGGATTTTCCAGGAAAGAATACTGGAGTGGATTGCCATTTCCTTCTCCAGGGGATCTTCCTGACTCAGGGTTTGAATCCATGTCTCCTCCACTGCAGATGGATTCGTTACCACTGAGTCACCCATATGTAAATACATGACAGAAAATTAGTGATTTATTAATTAGTTCTACTTTTGCCAAAATGGGCAATGCCTTTCACTGGAAAGAAAGATAAACCTGTTGTTGGCAAATCTCACACTATTGAGTATAGTGTGCTCACAAAGTCTCTATCAACTAAGAATTAATAGTCATAGTCACTTGAAAATTTGAAGAACTAATTGTTAGCACAGGGGCATTTTCCTGGAAGCATGCTTTGTTTTATTTACATTTCAGTTCAGTTCAGTTCAGTCCAGTCGCTCAGTTGTGTCCGACTCTTTGCGACCCCATGAATCGCAGCATGCCAGGCCTCCCTGTAAAAACCTTAAATAAACCTTCTAAGAAGATGTGGAGTTTGGAAAATTCTGAAATAAATTGGAACTTCCCTGGTGGCTCAGATGGTAAAGCATCTGCCTACAATGCAGGAGATCCAGGGTCACTCTCTAGGTCGGGAAGATCTTCTGGAGAAGGAAATGGCAACCCACTCCAGAACTGGTAAACTGCAGTCCATCAGGTCGCAAAGAGTCAGACATGAAAAACTGGAGCTACCAAAAAAATCTCATTGAATTTTTGAAAACTTTGGCTTTTCCTTCTTAAGTATAATCCAATTAGTAAGTGAATGTGTTTCTCTGTTATATTTATTAATAGAAATGACAACCCATTGATTTTCACATTTTTTAACTACTTTCATTCATTCATTCCATAAGTGACTAATCATGACCTTCTTTATATAGTCACATTACCACTCACTCTCTCTCTGTCACAGACACACACACAGCAGACACAAAAGAAACTACCTGCAAGAGGCTCGCATAAGCTCTTAATGGGAGCATTTCTGAGAAAAAAAAAAAAAAGTAAAGCAAAGGAAGAAAGCATTCATTTACTGCATGCTGACACGCTGAGATCATGAGATAGGTCCTAACATGAATTCGCATACATCACACAGCAGTCCCTTGCCAAAGATCACACAGCAAATAAAATAAGAGTGAGAATTTTGTTCTCCCATGACCACTGCTCAAGTAGAGAACAGTTTTCTTCTCTGAGAATTTATAATCAAAAGCTGGAGACCTGAATATCATAAAATCAACGATTAAATAGCACACAGCATATGGGAGAAGATGGCAGGGAAGAGGCACAATTTTCATTGGTCCTGTTTTAGTTATTCTTTCTATCCAGGCAGAACAATTTCTTATAAGAATAAACTAGACTTCCCAGGTGGCTCAGTGGGTAAAGAATCCACCTGCAATGCAAGAGACAGAGGAGATGTGGGTTCGATCCCTGGGTTGGGGAAAAGATCCCCTGGAGGAGGAAATGGCTCTAATATTCTTGCCTGGAGAATTCCATGGACAGAGAAGCCTGGTGGGCTATAGTCCATGGGGTTGCAGAGAGGCAGACAGGACTGAGGTGACTGAGTACGCATGCATGCAGAGAGGAAGAAACTGAAACACATAAAGGGAACAATTGCAGTGATTGTTAATGACTTGGGTGTGAGAGTGAAGGCTGAGAGAGAGGAGTCTGGCAGGAAATGAGGAGAAGACATCTAGAATTTGAACTAATGGAAGGTATAAGGGACAGGAAGGCTGGGGATGCTATTTGAGGCATCCATTCATTATCAGTGAAGGGATAATGTGCGTGGTGAGAAAATTTGAAGAAGAGGGAGAAGACAGAACAAGATAAAGGGAAGACTGAGCTGTGGAAATCAACCCTGCTTGCACAACACACCATTGTTAACCCTAACACAAATGAAACTGAATGCATCAGGGATCTGAGCTACAGAAGGTCCTGTTAGGTGGGCCTTCTACCCAAACCTACCTCTACTCAAACATTCCATTCCTAATAAGAAAGCTGGGATCAAGACTTCCCTGGTGGTCCAGTGGCTAAGATTCCATGTCCCAGTTAGGGGACTTGGGTTTGACCTCTGGTCAGGGAACCAGATCCCACAAGCTGCAAATAAAAGACCCTACATGCTGCAACTAAGACCCAGCGAAGTCAAATAAATAATTAAACATTAAAAAAAAAGAAAACAACAAAAGAAGAAGAAATCTGGGATCAACAAGGCTAAGTTACTTTTTAAAAACAATCCCAGTATCACTTAATACCAAAGTGGGAAATAAAGTTGGTTCTCTCTCTCAGTCAAATGTTTTGGCTGCAAACCTTGTCTCCAGTTACAGCATTTCTCATGAATTCATTTAGGCAGAAATGGACCAGCGCCAGGGCAAGAGATTTGTCAGTATGAATGGAGAGAAGCTGGCATTCTCCACAGCCTGATAAAAAATAAAGGACTCGATGGCCTTGTGTTTGGAGGTAAGGATCATGAAAAAATAAAACACACTAGGCCCTTCAGAAACTCATCTTGCAAAACAGATTATTCCAAAGCCATTTTTTTCTACCATTTCTGGAGGGGAACAGGGACGTGTTTGCACACCAGAGGACATGTTTTGTACCAGATGACAATGTGAGTCATAATTACTTTCTCCTCTTTATCATGTCTCATTAATACTTGATCCCAGAGTAAATGGTGTAACACTTAAGTCTTCCCCCAAAGCCCTATGTGCATATTAATCTTGGTTCTGTGCTCTTTACTGTTGCCCTAGTTTTTCTCAGCCCATTCATATTTATTTCAGGAAAACTTCAGAGGGAATCTAAGAAAAATGATCTTCTAGATCAGAATGAGACACTCAGGAGATAAAAGATAGGTAATTTGAGCTCCTCTTTCATGGATCACAGTGTTGTTGTGGCAAAGGGGCTTGAAACAACTCAACATTAAAAAAAAAAAAAAAAAACCTAAAATTGTGGCATACAGTCCCATCATTTTATGGCAAATAGAAGGAGAAAAAGTGGAACCAGTGACAGATTTTATATTCTTGGGCTCCAAAAACTCACCGCTGATGGTGACTGAAGCCATGAAATTAAGAGATGTTGCTCCTTGGAAGGAAAGATATGACAAACCTAGACAGCGTATTGAAAAGCAGAGAGACATCACTTTGCCGACAAAGGTCGCTATAGTTAAAGCTACGGTTTTTCCAATAATCACGAACGGATGTGAGAGTTTGACCGTAAAGAAGGCTGAGCACCGAAGAACTGATGCTTTCAAATTGTGGTGCTGGAGAAGACTCTTGAGTCCCTTGGACTGCAAGGAGATCAAGCCAGTCAATCCTATAGGAAATCAACCCTGAATATTTACAGGAAAGAGTGATGCTGAAGGTCCAACATTTTGATGATGGGAAAGGATGGGAAAGGTTGAAGGCAAGAGGAGAAGGGGACAACAGAGGACACGATGGTTAAATAGCATCTTTGACTCAATGGACATGAATATGAGCAAACTCTCGGAGATAGTGGAGAAGAGAGGAGCCTGACATTCTACTATCCATGAGATCACAAGTCAGACACAACTTAGCAACAACAACAAAATTTGAGCTCAGGTTACCAAGGAACCTGAGTTTTATTCCATTCCAGCCTAATAAGCTGTTTTATCATCTCTGGGTTCTGTCCAGCCCATTTGTGTTATATTGGAGTATAGTTGATTCACACTGTTCTGTTAGATCAAGTGCATGTCAAAGAAGTGTCTGTTCTTTTTCAGATTCTTTATCCATATAGGCTATTACAGAGTACTGAGTAGAGTGCTTTGTGTTACATGGTAGGTCTTTATTAGTTATCTATTTTATACATAGTAATGTGCATATGTTAATCTCAGTCTCCTAATTTATCCCTCTCTTCCACCTTTCCCTTTTGGTAATCATAATTTTGTTTTCTAAGTCTGTGACTCTGTTTCGGTTTTCTAGACAAGTTCTCAACTATCATTTTCCTTTTTAGATTCCACATATAAGTGATATCATATGATATTTGTCTCTCTCTGTCTGACTTAACTTCACTTAGTGTGATAATCTCTAGGCCCATCCATGTTGCTGCAGATAACATTATTTCATTCTTTTTTATTGTCTGCCCATTCTTGAAATGATGATCTTTACTGGCCAGAAAGGATACCAGATAGCTTGGAGCAAAAGGTTTTATTCAATTGCACAGAATTCATTTTAGCAAAATTAGATAGCAATGCACCTAAAAGGAAAAATTTAGCTCTTAGTGAGACACTTCAGCAACAATTTAAAATATCTAGTAGAAATAGAGAGTTTTCTAGGTGGTTTTCAATACTGTCAATACAGTCTCTGATACATTGTGAATTTAAAAGCTATTTTCTATCAGCAAAAGTGGGGATGCTGGGCTGGTGGCTCAGTGGCATCCCACTCCAGTACTCTTGCCTGGAAAATCCCATGGATGGAGGAGCCTGGTAGGCTGCAGTCCATGGGGTCACGAAGAGTCGGACATGACTGAGCGACTTCCCTTTCAATTTTCACTTTTCACTTTCATGCATTGGAGAAGGAAATGGCAACCCACTCCAGTGTTCTTGCCTGGAGAGTCCCAGGGACAGGGGAGCCTGGTGGGCTGCCGTCTATTGGGTCGCACAGAGTCGGATATGACTGAAGCGACTTAGCAGCAGCAGCAGCAGCAGCGGTGGTAAAAAAAATCTACCTGCCAATGCAAGCGACATGGATTCGATCCATGATCTGGGACGATCGTACAAGCCGTGGAGCAACTAAGCCTGTGAGCCAGAACTATATAGAGCCTGTGCTTTAGAGCCTGGGAACAGTAGATACTGAGTTCAAGTGTGCCAAGGACCAAAGCCAGATTGCTCTAGAGCCAGTGTTCCACAACAGGAGAAGCCATTTCAATGAGAAGCACACATGTGGAAACCAGAGAGTAGCCACTACTCATCACAACCAGCACAGCAAAGAAGACCCACCATTGCCAAAAATAAAAATGAATAAAAAAAAGAAGTGGGGTGGGGATGTTTGTTGACTTCACGAGTTAGGCAATGACAAACTATCCTTACTGTAAGACGTATCAGAAACTATACTATCCCTGATGACATGACGAGACACTGTAGAATTGCCAGAAGATATTTGATACTGAAATATTTTTGGTGGAAGAATGACTACTATCTGTTCTCGTAATTTATTTGTTGTTGTTGTTCAGTTGCTAGGTCGTGTCTGACTCTTTTGTGACCCCATGGATTGTAGCTCGCCAGGCTCCTCTGTCCATGGAATTTCCCAGGCAAGATTACTGAAGTGGGTTGCCATTTCCCTCCTCCAGCGGATCCTTCCTACCCAGGGATCAAACACATGTCTCCTGCATCTCCTGCCCTGGCAGACAGGCTTTTTAACACTGAGCCAGCTGGGAAGCCCAGTTGATGCATACCTTACCACCCCACACATTTTAGTTCTTATGAAACAACCATAGACAAATCTTTCCAAACCATAGACAAATATTTCTCCTATTTCTGGAAATTGCCTGGCCTAGGTTGTTCTTGAGATATTTGACAGTGGCTGGCTCTTGACACACCTGGAGATACATTCTTTCATGTGTCTGGAGGCGAGCAGTAGGTGTTGCATGAGATCCAAACCAGATAGCAACTGACCAATCATATGGTCTCTCCACATGGCCAGGCACCCCTCAGAGCAAGTCATCTCAGTTCCAAAACAGGACAAAAAGAAGTGTCCCAAGAGAGCCTCAGGAGGTAGAAATTCAAAACTCTAGCCTTAAAAATCATACAGAACCATTTCCACCAACTTCTAGTCATTAGAAACAAGTCACTAAGGGGAGGAGAATTAGATTTCTTTTCATGGAAGGAGTGTCAGAGAATCATCTGAGGACAAGTTTCAAAACTATCACATTATTGCAAACAATGTTTCTCAGAATATGGTTTGGGAAACTGTCTTTTAGATATTTCCTGAACAAGTTTTAATGCATCCAGAGCCTGGAGCATTACCATACTGAAGACTTCACATATTAGACATACAAACTGTTAAAACAAAATGAGTCTGAAAAAGGAGAAAATAGCATGGACTTAGAAGATTTGAGGGGCTTCTTTGATGGCTCAGTGGTAAAGAATCTGCCTGCAATGCAGAAGACCTGGGTTCAATCGCTGGGTTGGAAAATCCCCTGGAGAAGAGAACGGCAGTCTCCTCCAGTCTTCTTACCTGGAGAATCCCATGAATCTGGGAGGCTTCAGTCCATGGGGTCGCAAAGAGTCGGACACGACCTAGTGATTAAACAACAACAACAGAAAATTTATTACACCCTATAATCTCACATCATACAAAGAGTGAATAAATGCAAAAAGCTACTTCCCTGTAGGCTGTGTGGAAGTTTCCTTGAGCTGATAAATCTGAGAATTCACTTGGACTCCTTCTTTTGCTTGAATTCCATACTCAAGGTGACCATTTATCTCAGCTTGCCTGGGACAACCCTAGTTTACTCCTGTTGTCCCAGTCTAACTATTGCTCTTTCACTCTCAGATACGTCTTGATTTGGATGATAAATTCCATACTAACTTGCCTGTAACCAAGCCCTCCGTCTTGTACCTGCTAGACTTTGAATTCACCTGCAGTTTTTATACCATGTTTACCATCCCCTTCTCAATTACCATGACCACACCTGACTCCTGTAATATTTGTTGTTGTTCAGTCACTAAGTTGTGTCTGACTCTTTGAGAGTCTGTAAACTTCCTCTGTCCATGGGATTTCCCAGTCAAGAATACTGGAGTGGGTCGCCGTCTCTTCTTTATCCCTTTTGTTAATGCAGAGCTTTGTAATCCCAGAAAAGACTTCTGGATATAAGTTGTACAACTGATGCAACTCCTTCTCCAGTCTGACCAAAATGTTGGCCTAGCCTATTATTCTGTGTCTTTGATCTATTCAAGGGTGTGAGTGTGCAAGTGTGTGTATGTGTGTGCACATGTGTGTTTGTAGAGAGAGATCCTGATGTGGCTCATAGTCCCACCTTAAGTTTTGAGCTCTACACTCAACCCAAGTCAGTGTGAAGAACCTCGTCATCCATGAAGAATTTTTACAAATAGCAAGTACTTCCTGATCTTCTTGCTGAAATCTGAAAACTAACCTCTGCTTAAATTCCCTACTATTTTGTTCTGAATACCTGATTCACTGGTCACCAAGTTACTTTCCAAATCTTATACTGTCTCCTCCACCCATCTGCACCTATAGGGTCACTCTTGCAGGTAAGTCACTTTCCTGAGCATCTTTTTTTTTTTTTTGCCATAAGTCCCCATAAAGAGAACATGTTCCATACTAAATCTGTAAGGATAACACTATTCAAATTCATCATAGAATAGAAAACCCTACGTAACTTATCTTCTGGTAGGTGCTCAGCCTTACTTCCTATAATTCTCAAAGCAAATCCTTTCTCTTCAGGCTAGTCCAGCAGTCCTTTCTTCATGTATAAATGGAATCTTTAAAAAAGCAAGTCAAACCTCAGAGTAGTAGAGAAAAGAATGATAGAAACCAGAGAATGGAGGTAAAATGGAAGAGGGGAGAAAGTCATCAAATGGTATTGTAAGTTATAAAATGAATACATTCTGGAGATCTGAGGTAAAAGTGGTAGTCAGAGTTAATATTGATGAATGCATGCCTGTATGCTGTCGTTTCAGTCATGTCCAGCTCTTTGTGACCCTGTGGACTGTAGCTCGTCAGGATTCTCTGCCGTGGGATTCTCCGCTGTGGAATTCTCCAAGCAAGAATACTAAAGTGAGTTGCCACTGCCTCCTCCGAGGGATCTTCCTGACCCAGGGATTGAACTTGCTTCTCTTACATCTCCTGTATTTGCAGGCTGGTTCTTTATCACTAGCGCCACCTGGGAAGCCTGATGCATTGTATACTTTAAAAAAAAAAAAAATCCTTTTTGAAATATAGTTGCTTTACAATGCTGTGTTTTCTTCCCATTCAGGTCACCACAGAGCATTGAGTAGAGTTCCTTGTGATATACAGAAGGTTTTCATTAGTTGTCTGTTTCATACATAGGAGTGCATATATGCCAGTCCCAATCTCCCAATCCATCCCACCCTCCTCTCCCACTCCTCTTTGGGTACGCATATGTTTGTCCTCTACATCTGTGTCTCCATTTTGGTATTGCAAATCTCCTCTAGAACATGAAGTTTTATTCTTGAAATGATTAACAAACATCATTATTGTATACTTTAGGTTTGCCAAGAGAGCAGACCTCACACATGCAGAGAACGATAACTATGGGAGGTGATTGGATATATTAATGAGTTTGATTTTGGTAATCATTTCACAAAAAAATACTCCATGTTCTTTATAAGATTAAATTGACAAACACAGGAAAAGAATTATATCCCACCTAGAACCATTAAAGTTGGTCTGACAAAGAGGATGGCAAATAGCCAAGGAATGTTAAGGACATCCTCTCATTACCAAAGTGGGAAGTAGTTGGATACCCTTAAACCTCCAGCTTAACTAAACAGAAGAGAGTGGGTGAATGCTAACCTTTTGGTTACAAACATCACAGGGAGGAGAAAAGAATTTTGATTTTTTTTTCCTTGAAGACAGTCTTTGAAAGAGGAGGGGAAAAAAAAACATAAGAACAGAGTACTGAAACAGCAGAGAATGACTTGAACAGAATATTGTTAATGAAGGCAAAATATTACAGAAAAAAAGAGTCTGGAAATATGAAACATAAAAGCATTGACTTGGCAATTTTAGAGTGAGATTTAGTTTCTTTGACAATGTAGGTCCGTCATTTTTATATCTTCTTTGGTTCACAAAATCCTTAGATGATATGAGGAAATCTCTGGATTTTACCCTTGATACGTGCAAAAAAATTTAACAAAATTGAACATAGATTTTCAGGAGAGGTACTGAGCTTGTGAAGTCCATTGATAGATTCATTTTCAAAGTCAGTGTTCTAGAACGTACACCAGTTCCTGATATCAAAGGTAAGCTGTAGTAACATTGGCAAGGAGGTTGTCCCAACTCTGTTATAAATGCCATCATCACCCACTCAAACGCATCAGCCAGGAAAAAGTAGGTTTAGCCTCTAAGAAGCCTCTTAGATATTTATTTGCTTTGTCAGGACGACACCCTCTAGGGAGCAGGCCCTGAAACATTTTACCCATTTCCGAGAACACCACATCCTTAAGCTGTATTTATTGGTCATTTTCAAAGCCTGAGAAATTCACTAAGATGGTGAGGAAGTGGGGAAAATGAATTTGAGTTGGACTTGAAGATTTGCATTCTGGCTTTAGAACAACAGATTGGTGACTTTAGGCAATTCACTTCACTTCTCCCCACCTCAGTCTTCTAGCCTGTAAAATAATACAGTCAAATAAGATGGCTTTTAATTTTCCTTACTGCAGAGTGGGTGTCTCCAGGAGAAGGTGAAACCTGGGATTGGAGGGTCTGTTAGGATTAATGGACAGACAAAAGTGAAAATGTTAATTGCTCAGTCATGTCTGACTCTTTGTGACCACATGGACACAGTTTCCTCTGACCCCATCAGGCTTCTTTGTCCATGAGATTTCCCAGGCAAGAATTCTAGAGGGGGTTGACATTCCCTTCTCCAGGGGATCTTCCCAACCTAGGTCTCCTGCATTGCAGGCAGATTCTTTACCATCTGAGCCAATTCTATGCTTTAAGTGAATCTTTACTAGGTCTCCAAAGTGTGTTAACAACAGGCTTTATAGTTTTCTCTAAAGAAATGGACATATGAAGTTGACTTTATTGAGTGAGTCTGGGTGTGTTATTTTGGAGCAGGAATGCCTTTCATTCACAATACTACGTAGGAACATCTATTGAAAACATTTGAGTCAACAAACTGTTTTATTCATCCTATTATCTTTGTAGGGCCATATTCTCAGATCAGGCCATCAACTCATAGACATTTCTGTTTTGCAGGAATATTTCTAATGTGTCACATTGGAGAATTCTGGGCTCCTGCTTTCTCTTTCCTGAATTTAACTTATTATATTTCCATAATGCAATAGAAACATATACTTGTGACTCTGCATATATATGTGCATATTTTGCACTATTAATTAAATATTTTATGACATTAAAATATTGATATATTTTATATACACATATAAAATCCTATATTAATACATTCACATGTATATCTTCATTTAAAATATACCACTTCTCTGAATAGATAAAAAAATGAAGCAGAATTTCTTTCCTAGCATTGAGGATGTTACAATCTTTCATATTTCAAATCTTTCCTAAACTGTTCCATATTGTCTAATATTATTTTAAATGATCTGCAATATAATAATACCTTTCATTTATTTAGTTAAGGATCATTTTACCAAGTGCTGTTTTTAACTTGTCTTCATTTAATTTGACTTAAACTCATTGGACAAGTGCTTGGCAGTAAATTCTGAACTTTCTTTTGTCTATATAGGCTAAAAGAAAAAAATAGAAGTCAAAGAAAAGGTTTTTGTGGGCCTTTTTTTCTTTCTATTCCATTTCTTCCCTAGTAAATACTCCATACATCATGGGTTAGTCTAAGAAATCAAATATCAATCTACAAAGTTTCCAAGATTTAAATCATGTCCTCATATTAAGGTTTCTTTGAAAATATGTTTCTAATTTTACATACTGCTGGTATAAGCAGTAGCCCACATCATTTACAGCAAATGACTCTTTCAAAAATAATTCCTGTTGCCACAGAGAATGAAGACTATTCCATTTACCCAGTAAGTATTCAGTGAAGATGCAAGTAACACGTTGGCAACAAAAACAAAAACCTGAATTTTGTTGATGAGCCCACATTTTTAGGAATAATGCTAGAGCCAGCGCCAGACACACTAATGAAAAGGCAGGATGAAACCAACCAAATCTTAGAGAACAGCAGTGGCTCGATTCTGAGACAATTTAGTTCCAAAATAAAATGGAAAGTGCTGGTATTTTATAATGTTTTTTAAAAAGCAACTTTGAAACTTAAAGAGGAAATTTACGAAGTTGGAAGTTAGTTTCCCTAAGGTTTATGTTTCTGTAATTCTTGGCTCACACTCATTGACTCTTCAAGTACCACCTCCAGTTGGATTTCAAACACTGAATGGTTTTGAGAGCTCTGTTGGTCTTGAATCAATGTTCTCTTTATTAACTAATTATTATTATTACTAGCAGTAATCATATACAAAAATCTCTTAAGTTTCATACATGAGCTAATCACATAATATTTCTGGACATATATCCAGAATGAACATTAATCTAAATATGTAGGGTCCCCAATCACAAAGAAAATGAAGGGATTTAAAAAGCACAAGGTGTTTATATGGGTAGAAATGTATCCATTTTTTGTATTAATGTCCTTTGTTTCTTTCTGAACAGGTCACAGTAATGTCTGGACCTAGGGAAAAATACATAAATATGTAAAGATTGCTTTTTGTAACCTTTCTACTCTATTGTCTGCAATTGCTCCACGAATCATCCCATATTTGGAACAGCTGTTTGCGTTATATACCTCGAGAACTTCATGAATATCTTTGTAAATTAGTAAATGCTTATCGATTGCCTACTGTATGTGGGAAAATTTTAGAGACCACAGATAAAACAGAGATAATGGGATAAAGTTCCTGCTGTCACTTAACATTCCAAATGAGGATATAAAATGAGACAAATTTTAAAATACACCAAAGGCAGTGTGCATTTGTTATTGTAAAAGATATTCATGTATTTGACTTGGTTTTATTATTATTGTTGGACTTCCCTGGTGGCTCAGATGGTAAACAATCTGCCTGACCTGCCTTTTGAGAACTCTGTATGCAGGTCAACAAGCAACAGTTAGAACCAGACATGGAACAACGGACTGATTCAAAATTGGGAAAGGAGTACCTCAAGGCTGTATATTGTCATCTTGCTTATTTAACTTCTATGCAGAATACATCATGAAAAATTCTGGGCTGGATGAAGCACAAGCTGGAATTAAGATTGCTGGGAGAAATATCAATAACCTCAGATATGCAGATGACACCATCCTTATGGCAGAAAGCGAAGAAGAACTAAAGAGCCTCTTGTTGAAAGTGAAAGAGGAGAGTGAAAAAGCTGGCTTACAAGTCAACATTCAGAAAAATAAGATCATGGCATCCAGTCCCATCACTTCATGGTAAATACATAGGGAAACAATGGAATCAGTGAGAGACTTTCTTTTCTTGAGCTCCAAAATCACTGCAGATGGTGAATGCAGCCATGAAACTAAAAGATGCTTTCTCCTTGGAAGAAAAGCTGTGACAAACCTAGACAGCCTTTAAAAAGCAGAGACATTACTTTACCAACAAAAGTCCATCTAGTCAAAGCTATGGTTTTCCAGTAGCCAAGTACAGATGTGAGAGCTGGACCATAAGGAAAGATGAGTGCCAAAGAATTGATGCTTTTGAACTGTGGTGTTGGAAAAGACTCTTGAGAGTCCCTTAGGCTGCAAGGAGATCCAACCAGTCCATCCTAAAGGAAACTGGTCCTGAATATTCATTGGAATGACTGATGCTGAAACTGAAACTCCAATACTTTGGCCATATGATGTGAAGAATTGACTCATTCGAGAAAACCCTGATGCTGGGAAAGATTGAAGGCAGGAGAAGGGACAACAGAGGATGAGATGATGAGAAGGGAACGTCAGGGGGTAAGATGGTTGGATTGTATCACGCACTTGATGAATATGAGTTTGAGCAAGCTCTGGGAGTTAGTGATGGACAGGGAAGCTTGGTATGTTACAGTCCACGGGGTCGCAAAGAGTTGGACATGTCTGAGCGTACTGAACTGAACTGAGGAAAGATTGCTCATTTAGGAGATTTGTGATCTAGGAAAGGGGAAGATATCTTGGTAATATAAGTAGATCTAGGATGAAAGAGAATTTATACTGAGGTGGTAAGACCTCAACATGCCTGAAGGCAATAAGTCAATGACTAGGGAGTGAGGGAAGAGGCTGGGCAGAGAGATGACTAAACACCTAATAGGAGCAGGAGAAGACGGGCTTCAGTCAACCTGATCTTTAGAAGGAATTTTGGGCAGGATCAAAGAGGGACAGAAAATATGGTAATCCAAGGAAATATCCAGATAAAATGCAAAAGTGTTCAAGGGACTTTCGATTGGATGGACCCAACATGGCATCACTGACTCAATGGACATGTGTTTGAGCAAACTCCAGGAGATAGTAAAGGACAGGGAAGCCTGGTATATTACAGTCCATGGAATCTCAAAGAGTTGGACCTGACTTAGCGACTGAACAACTAATCATCCTTCATAATAAAGTCAAGAGCAGCAAGGAGGTACAACTTTATCATGGTCTTTATCAGCCTCTCAAGGAGCTGAAATGAGACAGAAGAAGAGATTTGAGGGAAATGAAAAAAGTTTGAAACAGTCATTTTAGATAATGCAACAGAGACAACACAACAATTAAATAAAAGAATTATTGCATAATAATTCTTGGTGTCTCCCTGGTGTCTATTGGTTAAGTCTTCACTTTCCAATGCACGGGTTGTGGATTATGCCTCCCAGCCAAAAAAAAAAAAAAAAAGACCAAAATATAAAACAGAAAGTGCATTGTAACTACAGTAAAGACTGCAAATGGTCCACATACTGAGTGTATTCCAAAGCTGACTCAGTTACTTTAATAATAAATCCCAGGTAATCATAAGAGACCCAGGTAAAGCTATTTCAGATTTATTTAGTGGCTTAAAAAGAGAATGGGAGGGAGATTCAAAAGGGAGGGGATATATGTATACTTATGGCTGATTTATGTTGAGGTTTTACATAAAACAACAAAATTCTGTAAAGCAATTATCCTTCAATTAAAAATAAATTTAAAAAATAAAAAAAAAGAATGAAGAGAAACAAAACAATTGAGTCTTATAAACCATTTTATAGTGTTCAAACCTAATCTATTTCACATTGATTTCTGCTCTACATTTTTTTAAATCACCCAAACCACTAAACAGAATATTGCCTCTGAAAAAAGCAGAATAGATAAGGAGTATAGGAAGTGACCAAATGCCATCAGTGCCCACCTCTGCCCTCATTTTTGAACTCACACTGCAAACATGTGGTTAGGTAAAAATCATGGAGCTTGACATTGTCTTAACTATGCTCCAGTAAGCTCAGATTATACTTAAAAGACACTTTTATCTTTTATGATCCTGTACCTTCCAAGACACATTACCTGACCATACAGAACCCACGCTGATTTCTTGCTCCACAGAACACCTATTGTGCTTACTGCCTCTAACACTCATGTGGCATTTAGTGCAATTTCTTTTTTTTTAACATCAATAATTTTTCCATTGTGTGTCTTATTTGGCTCCACCACATATGTTATGCTTATGGCACTTCTCTTTGCCTGTCTTAGATGTAATAACGTTACCTGTCTTACTAGGTTATTGTGAAAATTAAATGACTTAATATATGTTAAACTCTCAAAATAGTGTCTGGCACATAGAGCTTGGCATAAGCCATCATAGCAATGATAGTAGTATCAGTATTTCAGACTGAATGCTCTTAAAGAGATTACATCGAGCCATAGAGATTATGACAGTGTGGATGTATGCATGCGCGCTCAGTCACCAACTTGTGTCTGACTCCTCTTGACCCGCCAGGCTTCTCTGGCCAGGGAATTTTTCAGGCAAGACTACTGGAGCTGGTTGCCGTTTCCTCCTCCAGGGGATCCTCCGGACCCAGGGATCGAACCCATGTCTCCTGTGTCTCCTGCATTGTGGGCAGATTCTTTACCATTGAGCCACCTGGGAACTCACGTGTGGATAACTAATACATATTTGCCAATTTACACAGAAAAAAATCTTTCTTCATCACACAATACTTCTAACACCACACATGTGTGGTTTTTTCCTCTGACATTGACCAATTCTCTGACACTGACCAATTCTCTGACACCAGCGGGGTGTCCTACAATTCAATCCTGACACTATCTACCTGGAGTTAGCTTCAAATCCCACAGATTAAGGGCTCAGCCTCACAAAACTACTCTAATCTCAGATCCCATCCACAGGTTCAGGCTTCTCATAATTTAGACCAATCACCTATAAATAGAAACTGGTTCAACCAATCCTCAGGTTCAAAGATATTCTTGGAATGGCTCACAGAAAGAAGTTTACTTATTATTACCTGTTTATTATAAATGATGAAACTCAGAATTTGTATTCTATTTTTTCCTTTTTTTCACCATGCTGCACAGGGAAGTTCCCTGGCCAGGAACTGAAACTGTGCCCTCTGCAGTGGAAGCATGGAATCTTAACGAGTGGACCACCAGGGAAGTTCCCAAAAGATATAACTCAGAACAGCCAAAAGGAAGAAATGAATAGGGAAGATGTAGGGAAGGACCCCAGAGCTCCCATATCCTCTCTGAATGTGTCACCATACCCTCCATGACATTGATGTGGTTATCAACCCAGAAACTTTCCGAATTCCTTTAGTTAGAGTTTTTATAAAGAACTTCATTACATGGGCATGAATGATTACATCATTGGTCATTAAGGGTGTTTTCATCCAGCTTTATTGAGGTGTAAAATTATAAGATAATTGAGGTGACAAAATTATAAGATATTTAAGGTATACAACTTGATGAGTTGATATATGTATGTATACATTGTAAAAGGGTTGCCTTCATTGAGCTGATTAACCTGCCCATCATCCCACATATTTACCTCATTATTATTATAATTATTATCTTTGGTGAAAGTGAAAGTGAAGTCGCTCAGTCGTGTCCGACTCTTTGCGACCCCATGAACTGGAGCTCAGCAGACTCCTCCGTCCATGGGATTCTCCAGGAGAGAATACTGGAGTGAGTTGCCATTTCTTTCTCCAATTAAATTCTACTCTTTTAGCAAATAAAATAGAACTAAATAATACAGAATTGTAAATTATAGTCATCAGGTTATACATTAGACCCTCAGACATTATTCATCTTATAACTTTGTACCCTTCTACTAATCTCTCCCTATTTCCCCCACCCTGGCAACTATTTTTCTATTCTCTATTGCATTGAGTTTGACTTTTGGGGGGTTTAGATTTCATATGTAAGTAACACAATGTAGTATTTGTCTTTTTCAGTCTGGCTTATTTTGCTAAGCTTAATGTCCTCCAACCTGTTAGATGTTGTCACAAATGACAGGATTTCTTCCCTTTTTAAGGCTGAATAATATTTCATTGGGTATATACACATATGTATGTATATATTATAATAATATGTTTGAGTTTGCTTTTCCATTTCATTGATGATCACTTAGATTTTATCCATAACTTGGTTATTACGGATAATTCAGCAATGAGCAGGGAAATACAGATATCTCTTCAAGATAATTATTTCATTTACTGTAATATATTCCCGAGTGGAATTGCTGGATAATATGGTAGTTTGCTTTTAATTTTTTGAGGAACGTGCTTCCATGCTGTCTTCCATAGAGGCCACACTAATTTACCTTCCTGTGAACAGTGTATAAGGTTTCCATTTTTTCCATACCCTTGCTAATACTTGTTATTTCTTCTCAACAATAATCATCTTAACAGGTGTGAGGTGATATCTCACAGTTATTTTGATTTCCATTTCCTTGATGAACATTTTCACGCACTTGCATATCTTCTCTTGAAAATGGTCTATTCAGGTCATCTGCCTATTTTTTGATCTACTGATTAAATCAGCTTCAAGCCATTCTCTCCTATCCAGGTGTCGGGGAGTGGGACTAAAAGCTCCAATCCTCTAATCATGTGATTGATTCTCCTGGCAACCAGCTCTGTATCCTGAGAGGCTTTATAAAAGTCACCTTATTAACACAATAAAGGTTGAAATGGGCCTATTATGAATTAAATAGCTGAAATTTCACATTTATAGCTCCAAAGCTATTTCAAGAACTAGGGACAAAAAGGAAATGCAACTAAAGGTGCTTCTTTTGCTCTTGTTATTTAAGAAATTACAAGGGTTTGGGGAGGTCTGGCCAGGGGCCAATGGTAAAGATCAAGATAGATATTTCTTACTATTGTAATAGGGAAGAACAAATCTGATTCCATACTGGTTTTGTTTCTTTTACTTTAACCTTTGTATTCCATACCTTTTGCTGTAAGTTATCACTAAAGGAATTGCCAACATCTGTTGTATCATCAAAAAAACAAGAGAGTTCCAGAAAAACATCTACTTCTACTTTATTGACTCTGCCAAAGCCTTTGACTGTGTGAAACACAACAAACTGTGGAAAATTCTTAAAGAGATGGAATACCAGACTACCTTACCTTCCTCCTGAGAAATCTGTAAGCAGGTCAAGAAGCAACAATTAGAACTGGACATGGAACAACAGACTGGTTCCAAGTAGGGAAAGGAGTACATTAAGGCTGTATATTGTCACCCTGCTTATTTACTTCTATGCAGAGTACATCATGAGAAATGTTGGCCTGGATGAAGCACAAGCTGGAATCAAGATTGCTGGGAGAAATATCAATCACATCAGATATGCAGATGACACCACCCTTATGGCAGAAAGTGAAGAAGAACTAAAGCACCTCTTGATGAAAGTGAAAGAGGAGAATGAAAAAGTTGGCTTAAAACTCAGCATTCAGAAAATGAAGATCATGGCATCTGGTCCCATCACTTCATGGCAAATAGATGGGGAAACAATGGAAACAGTGAAAGGCTTTATTTTGGGGGGGCTCCAAAATCACTGCAGATGGTGACTGCGGCCATGAAATTAAAAGATGCTTGCTCCTTGGAAGAAAAGCTATGGCCAACCTAGACAATTTATTAAAAAGCAGAGACATTACTTTGCCAACAAAAGTCTGTCTAGTCAAAGCTATGTTTTATCCAGTAGTGATGTTTGCATGTGAGAGTCGGACTACAAAGAAAGCTGAGTATCAAAGAATAGATGCTTTTGAACTGTGATTTTGGAGAAGACTTGAGAGTCCCTTGGGCTGCAAGAAGGTCAAATCCATCAATCCTAGAAGAAATCATTCCTGAATATTCATTGGAAGAACTGATGTTGAAGCTGAAGCTCCAACACTTTGGCCACCTGGCGCCAAGAACTGACTCACTGGAAAAGACCCTGCTACTAGGAAAGATTGAAGGTGAAAGAAGGGAATGACAGAGGATGAGAAAGTTGGACGGCATCACTGATTCAATAGACATGAGTTTGAGTAGACTCTAGGAGTTGGTGATGGACAGGAAAGCCTGGTATGCTATAGTCCATGGGGTTACAAAGAGTCAGACACAACTGAATGACTGAACTTAACTGAAAGGAATGTTGCCTCTAGCTTAAAGTAAACATAGTGGTCCATCTATGGGAATTCTACCTTCCAGGCCTGAGCCTTAAGCTAAAATACCTTTCTTTAATGCCACAGAAATTATCCTGACCAGGCCAAATTGTGGATGGCTTCAAGAAAGAAATTACACGTTCCCACCAAAGTCTGTCTGGAACTGTTGTAAGAAGGGAAACCCCTTCCAGAGCCCAGGAGTGGGCTCTTGTCTGATGCTCAGATATGAATGGTCTGAGGAGACACATGTACTGATAAAGTAAGAGACTTTATTGGGAAGGGGCAACCAGCTGGAGAGCAGGAGGTAAGGGAATCCCGGAGGACTACTCTGCCTCATGGATCATAGTCTTGGGGTTTATGGTAATATGATAAGTTTCTGGATGTCTTTGGCAAATCATTCTGACTCAAGGTCCTTCCTGGTGACACACACATTGCTCAGCCAAGATGGATGTCAGGGAGAAGGATTCTGGGAAGTGGTAGGATAAGTGGTGTCTCCTTTTGACTTTTCCTGAACTCTTCCCAATGGTTGTGACTTGTTAGTTCTGTGTTCCTTACCAGGACCTCCTATCATAGAACAGCTCATGTAAATTGTTTCTATGGTGCCTGGCAAGGGGTGAGGTGGGATGGGGTGTGGTTTCAATCAGTGTGTTTCCCCTAGCAGAACCAGGAAATATTTGCAACACCTTATCGCCTGGTTTTTTTGTTTGTTTTAAACTTTACCTCCTTATCTCCCCCTCTTTGTTCTGTAAGAGAAACTATTTATAATAGCATGCAAACCCAGGCAAGATGTTTCTCTGGGATCCTAGTCCACTAAAAAGTTCTTGGTCTCCAAATAAAACAATTATTGCTTGCCCTGACAGCTTGTAATATGATAACACAATACCATGGTAACATAGAGAGATGATGTTTGCTTTTCTCAAATCAGTTTTAATAGAATTTGAAAAGAATTTTCAAATTTCAATTTTCATTGTTAAGCCATAAACTTGTCACCAGCCATCTAGTGCCTCAGCATAACATGCCTCTCCAGTTGTCTGCATCAAATCTATCCTCCCTCAAAGGTTATAATTTGATGAGAGTTCATTCTTTTACAAATGCTAGCCAAGTCATTTCTTATTCTCTTTATTCACTTGTTTTAGATGGTACCATCCCTGGTGATTTAATGCAAAGCATCTCTTATTGATCCTTTCTATTAGAGCATCTCTTAACAATCCCCTCATCTCTCTCTTCTCTACTGCCTCCTAAGGTTGTACAAGCACACACACCCACACACACAAAAACACACGCCTTCTGACTCCCTTCCTTCAAAACATTAAAAACAAAACAAATCAAAACAAAAATTTGTAGCCAATGAGAAATAGCCATTAATAAAGATTTTTTGCCCTACATCTAAAGTTAGAATTGGGCTTCCCAGGTGGCACTGGTGGTAAAGACCTGGTTACCAATGTAAGAGACATAAGAGACTTGGGTTTAATGTGTAGGTTGAGGAGATCCTCTGGAGGAACTTCCCTCCAGGGGAAGGGAGGGAAGATCCCTGTGCTATACAGCATAGGAAGCTCACCTTTGTGCTCTGTGATAACCTAGAGGAATGGGATGGAGGGAAGAAAGAGGCTCAAGAGGGAGGGGATTTCTGTGTACATATAGCTGATTCATGCTGTTGTACACCAAAAACTAACACAACTTTGTAAAGCAATTATCTTCCAATTAAAAAATAAAAAGTACTGTCTTGAGATTAAAACAAGACAGAACTGAAACCAGAAAAAAGTCTCCTAACATGATAAAACACGGATTTCTACCTTGCTTCTCTAAGAAGCTCTGCCTTTTGGAAATATCTCTAATGTTGTATTTACCAGCCATGTTAATAAAAAACTTCACAAAATTTGCTGACATAATTAGCAGCATGTATTAACAATTATGTTTCCTTTTATTGATTTTGTTGCCAGTGAATTTGAGAATTCTTTCTTCATCGGGAAAGAATTTGGAGACAAAGCAGAGAGGTTAAGAAAGTAAAGTGAGAGTTTATTCAAGCAAAGAAGGAAGAGGAAGAGCTGGCAAGCAGGTTAGGAGCTGTGTTCTGAGTTTCTTTATCAAGGCTGTTATGAGGGATGTACAAATGAAGGGGAGGAATACTCACCGGGGAAGGAGGAGCCTGGGGGTCAACTTCCCTGATTTTTCCTCCCAGCTCAATAAGAAGGGGGGATTTCTGTTCCTATTTAGCTTGGATCAGAAATGCCATGCCATCAGTAATAAGTACTTCTTATCTCTAAGGAATTTCACAGCAGTGAGAACATCATGAGCAAGGCATTACATTTGGATACAGAAGATTCTCACCTTTCCCCACTTTTCCTTGTCTTCTACTCAGACCTTTACCTCCCAATTTCTTGTCAGTCTGAAGGTTTCCATTTCTGTTTCCCTTGTCTGCCTGTGTTGTTATTGTTGCTGTTTAATGTCAAAGTTTTATCCAACTCTTTGTGTACTCCATGGACTGTAGCCCACCAGGCTCCTCTGCCCGTGAGATTTCCCAGGCAAGAATACTGGAGTGGGTTGCCGTTTCCTTCTCCAGGGCCTCTTCACAACCCAGGAATCGAATCTGGGTTTCCTGCACTGGCTGGCAGATTCTTAAACACTGAGCCACCATGGGAAGCCCTGTGGAATCCTGTTGTTTACAAGATGCTTGTTTTCCTGCCACCTGGGCCCTGCCCCCAGTTCTCTGCTCATACTCATCTACCTTCCTGCTGTAGCAATTTCAGTGATCTCCTCTATAAACTTTAATCCTGTCCATTTTTTAGGAAAAACATTATTAACAGAATATTATTCGATAGATAGTCTCTATAGTAGAGACCAGACCTTGCAGATATTCTAACATTTTGGTATACCTCTTAACATGCTTTTTGTTACCAGCAGTTGCATCAAACTACTTTTTTCAGATCATGTGCCATTTTATGGCTTAGTACATAGGATCATCATGTGGGAAAGGATTAGCTACATATGAAAAGACAGCTATTCAAAGAAAGGAGTTGATTAAGATGTTAACAAATAGTCTTCAAGGAAACAGATATATTGTGAAATAGAAGAAAAGTTAGTAACTATTTGATTTTTGCTCATCAAGTTATTAGAGAAAATATTACATCTTGAAATCAGGCCACATCTTTATAGGAGGAGAAAAGCTCAAATAAGGAAAATTCTAGGAATGGGATCTGTATGCGGTCAGGAAGCAACAGTTAGAACTGGACATGGAACAACAGACTGGTTCCAAATAGGAAAAGGAGTACGTCAAGGCTGTATATTGGCACCCTGCTTATTTAACTTATATGCAGAGTACATCATGAGAAACGCTGGACTGGAAGAAACACGAGCTGGAATCAAGATTGCCGGGAGAAATATCAATAACCTCACATATGCAGAAAATGAAGAGGAACTAAAAAGCCTCTTGATGAAAGTGAAAGAGGAGAGTGAAAAAGTTGGCTTAAAGCTCAACATTCAGAAAACGAAGATCATGGCATCTGGTCCCATCACTTCATGGGAAATAGATGGGGAAACAGTGGAAACAGTGTCAGACTTTATTTTTTGGGGCTCCAAAATCACTGCAGATGGTGACTGCAGCCATGAAATTAAAAGACGTTTACTCCTTGGAAGAAAAGTTATGACCAACCTAGATAGCATATTCAAAAGCAGAGACATTACTTTGCCAACTTAAAAAGCCTCTTGATGAAAGTGAAAGAGGAGAGTGAAAAAGTTGGCTCAAAGCTCAACATTCAGAAAACGAAGATCATGGCATCTGGTCCCATCACTTCATGGGAAATAGATGGGGAAACAGTGGAAAGAGTGTCAGACTTTATTTTTCTGGGCTCCAAAATCCCTGCAGATGGTGACTGCAGCCATGAAATTAAAAGACACTTACTCCTTGGAAAGAAAGTTATGACCAACCTAGATAGCATATTAAAAAGCAGAGACATTACTTTGGCAACAAAGGTCCGTCTAGTCAAGACTATGGTTTTTCCTGTGGTCATGTGTGGATGTGAGAATTGGACTGTGAATAAAGCCGAGCACCGAAGAATTGATGCTTTTGAACTGTGGTGTTGGAGAAGACTCTCGACAGCCCCTTGGACTGCAAGGAGATCCAACCAGTCCATTCTGAAGAAGATCAGCCCTGTGATTTCTTTGGAGGGAATGATGCTGAAGCTGAACCTCCAGTACTTTGGCCACCTCATGCAAAGAGTTGACTCATTGGTAAAAACCCTGATGCTGGGAGGGATTGGGGGCAGGAGGAGAAGGGGACAACAGAGGATGAGATAGGTGGATGGCATCACTGATTCGATGGACGCGAGTCTGAGTGAACTCCGGGAGTTGGTGGACAGGGAGGCCTGGCGTGCACAGCAAAATAAGTCTTTTACTATTAGACTTATATAGTCAAAGCTGTTTGCATGTATCTGTTGCTGGCCAACAATCTTTAATTTTTTTATTATATAACATTTGATAAACATACAAAGGAATATATATATATAACAAATATATAGACTACAAAGCATAAAAGTAAAGAAAGAAATGCCAGTGATGCCACCAATAAACTCAATACCTACAGCCTTCTAACCTCACTAGTGCCATAGGTACCTAGCTCTGTACCCTTCTTCATGCCTTTTCCAACTCCCTGCCCCAAACACATCACTACCATCCTGAATTTGATTTATCATTTCCACTGCCATGCTTTTTTTTTAACAAGGTGTAATTGACCATCTCAGTCTCTGAAGGAGGCAGCAGGGGATGAGATAGTTAAATAGTATCACTGACTCAATGGATATGAATCTGAGCAAACTCCAGGAGATAATGGAGGACAGAGGAACCTAGTGTGCTACCGTCCATAGGGTTAGCAAAGAGTTGGAAATGACTTAGTGACTGAACAACAACAATAAATAATTGACAAATAAAATTATATTCATTTCAGGTATACAATATAATGATTCAATATTTGCACATGGTGCAAAATAATCACTATAAGAAAGCTGATTAACATCTGTCACCAAGCATAGTTACAAATGTCTTCTCTTTTGATGAGAAATTTTTGAGATTTACTCTTTTAGCATCTTTCAAATATGTAAGACAATATATTATCAACTATGGTCACCAAGCTGTACATTATTTTATAATTGGAAATTTGTACCTTTTGACTGCCTTCTTCTGCCCTCATTCTCCAACCCAGGCAATCATTACTCACTTCTCTGTATCTATGAGCTTCATTTTTTGTTCCAGAGATTTTTTAGATTATACACATAAGTAATATCATATGGTGTTTGTCCTATCTGACATTTCATTTAGCATAATGCCCTCCAAGTCCATCCATGTTGTCAGAAATAACAAGATTTCTTTATCTTTTATGGCAAATAATATTCTTGTGTGTGTGCATGTGTGTATTATCTCTGTGTGTGTGTGTATTTTGCCTGTTCTTTATCTTTTCATTCATTCATGGGCACTTTGTTTGCTTCTCTATCTTGGCTATTATAAATAGTGCTGCAATAACTAAAGTGAAAGTGAAGTCACTCAGTCGTGTCCGACTCTTTGTGACTCCATGGACTGTAGCCCATCAGGCTCCTCCATCCATGGGATTCTCCAGGCAAAAGTACTGGAGTGGGTTGCCATTTCCTTCTCCAAGAGATCTTCCCACCCCATGGATTGAACCCAGGTCTCCCACATTGCAGGCAGATGTTTACCTGTTATATGTATAACAGAATCTGAGCCAGGGAGCTCTAACTAAAGGGGTGTATATATCTTTTCAAGTTATTGTTTTCTTTTTTTAATATAAATACCAAAAAGTGGAATTGCTGGATCATATGATAGTTCTATTTTTAAGTTTTTAGGAACCTTCATATTGTTTTCCATAGTGGCTACATCAATTTGTATTCCCATCAGTAGTACCTGAGGGTTTCCTTTTTTTCTACATCCTCATCAACACTTGTTATTTCTTGCCTTCTTGAAAAATAGCCATTGTAACAGTATGAGGTGATATCTCACTGTGGTTTTGATTTGTATTTCTCTAATAATTAGTAATGTTGAGTACCATTTCCTGTATGTGTTGGCCATCTATGTATATTCTGTGGAAAAATATCAATGAGATCTTCTGTACATTTTTTAATTATATTGTTTGGCTTTTTGCTATTCAGTTTACATGAGTTCTTTGTATATTTTGGATATTGGACCCTTATAAGATATATAATTTGGAAATATTTTCTCCCATTCAGTAGGTTGTGTTTCATTTTATTGATGATTTTCTTTGCTGTTCAGAAGCTTTTTAGTTAAATATAGTCTCACTTGTTTACTTTTGCTTTAGTTGTCTTTGCCTTTTCGAAAAGAATTTTAACATCTGTGTGTTCCTAAAAAATACACTGCTTAGTTTTGCTAACTTTTGAATTTCCTAGAACTATCATCTTGCTACGTGCATAGGTGATCCTTGTGAATTTGTTTATTCATTCACCATTGTTTTATAGGTTTAGTCTTGTTGCAAGTAATTGTGCTCTGTTTTCATGGCAATATAACATTCCCTTTTATGAATATAAGAGAATATCAATTATCTTAGTGATGGACATTTAAGTTGTTTCCTGTCATTTGCTTTTATAAATGGTGGTCCTATGAACATATAATTGTACATGTTTCCTATTTGCGTCCGTTTGGGCTGCTCTAACAAAATACCGTAGACTAGGTGACTTAAAAACAACAGAAATTTATTTCTCACAATTTTGGAAGCTAGAATTCCAATATAAGGGTGCTACATGGTTGGGTTCTAGTGAGGGCCTTGTTCCTGATTACAAATCACCAATTTTTTGCTGTGTCCTCCCATGATGGAAAAGCAAGGAAGACCTCTTTGGTCTTTTTCATAAATGCACCAGTCTTATTGATGAGGGCCCTACTTTCATGACCCAATTGCATCCCAAAGACCCTACCTTCAAATACCATCACTCTGGGGATTAAGTTTCAACATACAGATTTGGGAGTCGTAGTGAGTAAAGTGAAAGTCATTCATTCGTGTCTGACTCTCTGCAACCCCATGGACTATAGCCTGCCAGGTTCTTCTGTCCATGGGATTCTTCAGGCAAGAATATTGGAGTGAGCTGCCATGCCCTTCTCCAGGGGATCTTCCCAACCCAGAGGCTGAACCCAGGCTTTCTGCACTGCAGGCAGATTCTTTACCCTCTGAGCCATTAGGGAAGCCCTGAGGGTCATGGGGGGACGCAAATATTCGTTCTACAGTATCTCCTAAACATGACTACTTCTATATCTAGGACATCTCTTTACAGAGCGACATTTAGAAGCTACTAATGAAAACCCAGTTCACAAGCTAAACTTTTTTTTTTTATTATAGCATACTTGCAAAGTTTCATTGAAAGAGAAAATGTTTGTTAAGTGTACCTCCTGTTTAGTGTATCTTATAGTCATGAGTATTTACCAAGGAATGATTTGAATATAATATGTACATATCTATAACAAAATTGAAAAAGCCAGTAAAATTATTTGAATTTCTGTAGGTTTTTTGACCAAATAAGAAAGTTAAAGCGTTTAATTTGTTTAAAAGGCTATTGAAAGTGTTAAACAGTCTCACTTAATAGGAATATGTTGCTACTCTCACTCTAGCAAAAGGAATCAAATTGACATTTTAAATATACATAAGTAATGTAAACACCATACAAAACTGAAAAAGATGATAAAACCCACCAGTGATACCAAGTGCACTGCTGCAGCTACAGTCACGTCTCCTTTGCAGTTCACTGATAGCTGGATTTGGGTTTGAGATCTGCTATCATTAGGAGAGGAAAAACCTAGCATTTAATTCAGTGCTCAGACGACCATGAAACTTCAGTTATGTACATGTTTCTAAATGAAACACTGATTTAAATGATAATACTTCACATCAGAATGCTTTTCATTGCAAGTGACAGAAAACTAAGCTAAACCCAGTTAGGCAAAAAGGCAGGTTATTGGGTTAGTTTGTTAAGAAGTTCTGGGTAAACCTAGCTTCTTCTGCAACTAAATTCAAGATCTCATACAGTGCTATAAGACCTGACCCTCTTCCCAATCTTGGCACAGGTCTTGTCCCCATTGGCTTTCAGAGCTATACTGTCCCAGGTTCAAGTCTACAGGAAAATGGACACACATTTCTGTCATTGTCAATCCCTGCCAAATAGCATGCATGTCATTGTCTTTGACTGAGTCGCATAGCTGCTGCTTCAGTTGTGTCCGACTCTGTGACCCCATAGACAGCAGCCCACCAGGCTCCCCCGTCCGTGGGACTCTCCAGGCAAGAACACTGGAGTGGGTTGCCATTTCCTTCTCCAATGCATGAAAGTGAAAAGTGAAAGGGAAGTCGCTCAGTCGTGTCCAACTCTTCACGACCCCATGGACTACAGCCTACCAGGCTCCTCCATCCATGGGATTTTCCAGGCAAGAGTACTGCATAACCTATCCCCAAACTAGTTTCTATGGCCAAGAGAATACAACATTATGATTAGTCAAGCCCTCCTTACCTGTCCGCCTCTGGTAGAGAAGTAGTCAACCTAATCCAAAACATCAAACTGATCCTGAGGGAGAATGCAGTTCTCTAGGGAAATATGCAATACCAAGTGGCTGATTTTTGCTTCAATTTTTAAAAATTTTATTTGTATAGAATTCTATTCCAAATTCTACACCTCATTCCTCATTACTTTTCTCTTTCTCTTTGCCTTTGCTGCAGTTATTTTATATTCTTTAAGTGGAAGGAGATTTGACTGTCCAGTATCACCCTCCAAAGTGGCATTACAGATAGATACATTCTGCACTCTGCATTCACTGTCACCACCACAGCTATCTGCAGCTGTAGTGAGGAATCTGACATTCTTGTACTCTCCCTTCAGAAAGTCAGAAGGGAATAGTTATGACATTCAGTAGATTCAAAATGTCCCAAAGCAAATTTTAAGCATTTTGTACTCAAGATTGCTCTTAAGTTAATTTATAATTATCTCTAGTTTCAATTTTCTTTCATCCTCACAAAATTCTGTTATCATTTCACGCCAGAGGAGGTCTACCCACTTTGCACCCAAACAGTTTAAAATTTGATATTATACTGTGCTTAAAATTACTCTCTTCAAAAGCAGCCCCTGCACACTGATACTTCCACTGGCTCATTCCTGTGAAACACATGGAACATATGCTCATTAGTTACCAGAGCCAATTTAAATGATAATGTTTTCAAATAGCCAACATCAAATAAACTTAGGGAGTAAACATCATTGCAACATGGTAAACAAGCTCTGAAGTGCAGCTGAGTGTGAAGGTGATTATCAAGGGACAGAGCTGGTGGGTACAGGGTAAGCAAACCAATCTATTGCCAGACAATAATGTAAATTTCTCATGCAGTGCACTCCATTACTTCTCTTTTAGTTCTGCTGCCACTGTCTCCTGCAGGTTAAAAAAAAAATCCTGAGCTCTTGCTGGTGTATTTAATGTCCATTAAAAGCAAGGAAAGATATTTTACATTGGGGAGGACGGACATGAGGTTTTGGATGGCTCTGTAAGGTATAAAATAGGGACATGAGTATTCTAATATTGCAATGAAGTGTATTCAAATTCAGAATATCACAGATTCAATACACAAGCCAAAAGACTGCTTCTATAAACTTTGTCAGTAAAAACTCATTAAAAAAAAAGCTCATCCTTTATCTACTAGTATTAAGCATATTTTTAAGTAGTGTTATAATACTTAGTACACTTTAGGAGAAAAATAAATGCCAAGTCACATCTGATAGGCATCAAATATACCAAGAACAACATGGACTTAGAATATTTGAGTAGGTATGAAATGGTAGAGGGGAATTTATCAATTAAAAAAGAGGAAGGAAAAGATTTTCGGCAGAAAGCTTCATGGGCAGAGAAATGAAAATATATAGTCCATTTTAAAAGTAAGAAGTTAAGGAGTGGGAGGGAGGAGTGGAAAGAAATGAAACTAAAAAGACTACTTTGATCTTATTTGTTTCAAGTTTTAAATAGCAAGTATTACAAAATTTTAAATATAGAAAATTAAGGCAAAGAAACCAAATAATGGATCATAATCTCAATATCAGGTTAACCTTGTTGACAGCATCCTCAATGAAATCATAAAATCATACATAGATATAAAAGAAAAAAGTAAAAGCATCCACTTTATCATCTTTCCCCAAAGGGAATTACTATTAGTAGCTATCAATAATTAATCTTGAGTTTCCCTTAAAAAATGTGTTTTGAAAAATTTGAATTTGTACATAGAATAAATCATTTTCTTGCCTGGAGAATCTCATGGACAGAGGAGCCTGGCGGACTACAGTCCGTGGGGTCACAAGAGTTAAACACAGCTTAGTGACTAAACCACCAAATGTTGCTCTACATCTTGCTGGTTTTTAGGATGATTATGATTTCTGGCATCCTCCCATGGCAACAAATACCAGCCTAATTCAGTCATTTTAGCAACTGAATGGTATTTCATTGTAGAGTCGAAACAGTTTAACTGATTTGATTGATGGATGTTTGGGTAGTTTCTGGAAGATTTTTTAAATTATAATGTTATTTACATACATATCTTGGTATCCAAATATTTAGGCCAAATGACTCCAGAATCTTTCAAAACTATATCCTTCCATCAACAGTTTATCAAATATTCTTTTCTCATAGACCTGACATCCTTGGGTATCATCAAATCTTTTAAATTTACTAGTGTAATAGGTGAAATCTTTGTATCTTGATTATTTTATTTCTATTTCTTTTAGAAATAGAAGAGTATGATTAGAAATAGAAAGAGTATGATTAAGCATTTTTTCATACTATGTCTAGTCATTTTAGGACATAGATTTTGAAAAATATGTTACACCAGATTAAGGGATTTAAATGTTTTCCTGGGACTTAAAGTTTTTGTCTCATTAAGAGTTGAAAGTGAAAGTCATTCAGTCATGTCTGATTCCTTGTGATCCCACAGTTCATGGAATTCTCCAAGCCAAAATACTGGAGTGGGTAGCCTATCCCTTCTCCAATGGATCTTCCTTACCCAGGGATCAAACCAGGGTCTCCTGCATTGCAGCCAGATTCTTTCCCAGCTGAGCTACCAGGGAAGCTAAGTCTTGGTAAACTTAAAAATTACGTCTTGGTAAAATCTGGATGATAAAATAGAAAAAGAAGTAACTGAACTGTATTATATTATTATCATGTTTTTGACCTACATGATTAATTACTATATTAGGTTTACTCTTAAGGCTTATCAAAGTTATTTGGATGGCGAGTCAGTCCTTCAAGCTTTTAACCTTGATGTATTAACCTGCCCAAGAAGATTAAGAGGAATAAGTATGGAACCTCTAATGCATGGAGTACCAGTGGTGGGAAAGGTGCTGCCATATGTATTCAGCCACATAATCTCACTGAAATTGGTATTTTTATCAAGGATTTCTCAGCAAGTATTTATTTCTTTGGATTAAATCAACCCTATTATTTGAACTACCAAAAAGAGTGTTGGGTTAAGAACAGCAGTTAACTTTTATGTCATTGATATATTCAAACATTTATCGCACCCTGATTCAGCAGCAAAAATATGGGTCCTTACTTTGTCATCACTGTGTTGACTGGCAATATAAACTCAAAAAGATTAAACAATGTTTCACAAGGGACACTGGAGTCCCCATTGCAGTTATCTGGTAGGTCCTGCCTTGCTGCACCAGACATAACAGAACCCACAGTAGGCTCTGGCCCTTGTATCTAACTCTAATCATGCACATGACTTCATTTGAACACCAGGTCTTCAGCAGGCTGTACTTCAGTATTTCTTACAAAGCATTGGATATATTCTATTAACATGCTATCTTATTGACCCTCATACTGCCATTAAAACAGTATTTATGTTCAAAAACAAAAAGTACCTTGTTTGCCTATGATATATGACTACTATTAATAGAAACAAAGCTGCATTCTCAGTCACAATGCTGTTTTGGAAATTGAACAATTTGCAATTTTCAGAGAACAGATCAATCAGGAGCAGAAAAGAAATGTCTCTGCCAGAGACACAATTTCCTTTTGTAAATCTCTGTTTTTGCAAACAAACAGGGATGGTTTGCTCAGGGACCACGTTTGCCTTTAGTTTATCCTCTGTTTAATGCAAAAGTTGCTTCTCCTTTTTGGGGTAAATAACCACAACTTATACTGACTTTAAGGGAATATTTTCATACTATATTGTTTAGTCAGACTCATGAATTTCAGCTTTTGGTTCTGTTTTGTTTTGTTTTTCCATAATGAGCCATATTCAACATGACATGAATTCACACACACACACATACACACACACACAAAACCAATGAATTGCACAACTCTGCTCTGATATTTATCCTTATAAGGTTGTTGGGATAGAAAATGCAGCTGGGTTAAATGGTAATGATATTGATATCTCTTTCCAAAGCCTCTCAATTTGATAGTCTATTAAAATCTCACTTGTGGACTTAAACCTCATAAATCTATTAAGGAGACTAAAATACCCTGTTTTCAAATTGCTAAGCAATAATTCTCCTTTCCCCTTCAATTTCTTTTTCTCTAGATTTGCAATCCAAAAATCAGAGAAGCCAAAACCTCATCACTATGGAGATATACATGTGCCTTTTTCTTTTTCTCTAGAAAATAAGTCTGTGAACTGCACACAACAGTGTAATTGACTCTCTGGTGCAGCTGCTATTGGGTCTTTCCTATAAGAAATCATATTAGCCTTCCTTTTAAATGTGTTCAGGGTAATAAGTCATCCTTGACATTCACCATTCATACAACAAAATGTCTGTGTTACTAAATCAGCCCCAAGCTTATCAAATAATTAATTCCAGATTTGTAAGTGACACAGATGATGTCAGGTTTTTGTATTAAGTAGGACCTTATCCCCAGCATTTACTGGTTACAATCCTTTTACTAACAGATAACATCTGCCAATGAGTAATACTTGGTTCCAGGGAAGAACAGCTTTTAGTGATTTTATTCCTGTGAAGTTTACTATGTTGACAATGCTTTAAGCCAAATGCTTTTGTTTAACCGCCATAAAGCAAGAAATTGCTGTGCAAACTCTTTAACACTTTTTTAAGCCTTGAGGGGATCACATTTAAGAATAAGAAGACTTCTATTCAGTCCTTGGAGGAGGAGGAGGAGCAATCCTTGTCTGAGGAGGCCTTACAAACAGCTATGAAAAGAAGGGAAGTGAAAAGCAAAGGAGAAAAGGAAAGATAAACCAATTTCAATGCAGAGTTTCAGAGAATAGCAAGGAGAGATAAGAAAGCCTTCTTCAGCAATCAATGCAAAGAAATAGAGGAAAAGAACAGAATGGGAAAGACTAGAGATCTCTTCAAGAAAATTAGAGAAACCAAGGGAACATTTCATGCAAAGATGGGCACAATAATGGACAGAAATGGTATGGACTTAACAGAAGCAGAAGATATTAAGAAGAGGTGGCAAGAATACACAGAAGAACTGTACAAAAAAGATCTTTATGACCCAGATAACCATGATGGTGTGATCACACATTTAGACATCCTGGAATGCAAAGTCAAGTGGGCCTTAGGAAATATCACTACAAACAGAGCTGGTGGAGGTGATGGAATTCCAATTAAGCTATTTCAAATCCTAAAAGATGATACTGTGAAAGTGCTGCACTCAATATGCCAACAAATTTGGAAAACTCAGCAGTGGCCACAGGACTGGAAAAGGTCAGTTTTCATTCCAATCCTAAAGAAAGGTAATGCCAAAGAATGCTCAAACTATGGCACAATTGCACTCATCTCACACGCTAGTAAAGTACTGCTCAAAATTCTCCAAGCCAAGCTTCAACAGTATGTGAACCATAAACTTCCAGATGTTCAGGCTGGATTTTGAAAAGGCAGAGGAACCAGTGATCAAATTGCCATCATCACTGGATCATCAAGAAAGCAATAGAGTTCCAGGAAAACATCTAGTTCTGCTTTATTGACTATGCCAAAGCCTTTGACTGTGGATAACAATAAACTATGGAAAATTCTTTAAGAGATGGGAATACCAGACCACCTGACCTGCCTCCTGAGAAATCTGTATGCAGGTCAAGAAGCAACAGTTAGAACTGGACATGAAACAACAGACTTGTTCCAAATCAGGAAAGGAGAACATCAAGGCTGTATATTGTCATCCTGCTTATTTAACTTATATGCAGAGTACATCATGCGAAATGCTGGACTGGAAGAAACACAAGCTGGAATCAAGATTGCTGGGAGAAATTTTAGTAACCTCAGATATGCAGATGACACCACCCTTATGGCAGAAAGTGAAGAAGGACTAAAGAGCCTCTTGATGAAAGTGAAAGAGGAGAGCGAAAAAGTTGGCTTAAACTCAACATTCAGAAAACTAAGATCATGGCATCTGGTCCTATCACTTCATGGCAAATAGATGGGGAAACAATGGAAACAGTGACAGACTTCAATTTTGGGGGCTCCAAAATCACTGCAGATGGTGACTGCAGCCATGGAATTAAAAGTCGCTTGCTCCTTGGAAGAAAAGTTATGACCAACCTGGCCAGTACGCTTGCCTGGAAAATCCCATGGATGGGGAAGCCTGGTGGGCTCCAGTCCATGGGGTCACTAGGAGTCAGACACAACTAAGCGACTTCACTTTCACTTTTCACTTTCATGCATTGGAGAAGGAAATGGCAACCAACTCCAGTGTTCTTGCCTGGAGAATCCCAGGGATGGGGAGGCTGGTTGGCTGCCATCCATGGGGTCAGAGTCAGACACGACTGAAGAGACTTAGCAGTAGCAGTAGCAGACAGCATATTAAATAGCAGAGACTTTACTTGCCAACAAACGTCCATCTAGTCAAAGCTGTGTTTTTTCCAGGAGTCATGTATGAATGTGAGAGTTGGACTATAAAGAAAGCTGAGCACTGAAGATTTGATGCTTTTGAACTGTAGTGTTGGAGAAGACTCTTGAGAGTCCCTTGGACTGTGAGGATATCCAACCAGTCTAAGGAAATGGCAACCAACTCCAGTGTTCTTGCCTGGAGAATCCCAGGGATGGGGAGGCTGGTTGGCTGCCATCCATGGGGTCAGAGTCAGACACGACTGAAGAGACTTAGCAGTAGCAGTAGCAGACAGCATATTAAATAGCAGAGACTTTACTTGCCAACAAACGTCCATCTAGTCAAAGCTGTGTTTTTTCCAGGAGTCATGTATGAATGTGAGAGTTGGACTATAAAGAAAGCTGAGCACTGAAGATTTGATGCTTTTGAACTGTAGTGTTGGAGAAGACTCTTGAGAGTCCCTTGGACTGTGAGGATATCCAACCAGTCCATCCTAAGGGAGATCAGTTTTGGGTATTCGTTGGAAGGACTGATGCTGAAGCTGAAACTCCAATACTTTGGCCACCTGAAGCCAAGAACTGACTCATTTGAAGAGACCCTGTTGCTGGGAAAGGTTGAAGGTGGGAGGAGAAGGGGACCACAGAAGACGAGATGGTTGGTTGGCATCATGAATTCAATGGACATGAGTTTGAGTAAATTCGGGGAGGTGGTGATGGACAGGGAGGCCTGATGTGCTGTAGTCCATGGGGTCATGAAGAGTTAGACACGACTGAGTGACTGAACTGAACTGATTCAGTCCTTGTCATGGACTCACTTCAGAAATTACCAGTGAGCTCATTGCCTTTATATTTTGGATAATATCGTTCTATTGAGTAGGAAATAGACATTTTACACCAGAGCCAGATGGGGAAGGCTTTGAGTTATGAGTTCTGTCATCTATATCATAAAAGAAGGGACTCCCAAATTAGCCAAATTAGCCAAAGTACTCCCAAATTAGCCAAATGTCTTACTTTTGGAGTGGGAGGTCACAGATAAGCAAGGGGGGAATCTACAATGATCTGTGTGTATTAAATTTGGAAAACTTATTATCAATTGATTTTAGCCAAATAAGACACAAATGGTTATATACAGAAATATTTATAGAAATTTATTAATATATAGGAATTAGTATATACACATGTAAATTTCCTTGCTATGTCAACTGAGAGGACATAGAAGCAATGAAACCGTATTAGTAACCAACATTCTATCATCCAGATCTTGTTTTCTAATTCCTTTCTCCAATGAAAAGAAGCAGACTCCTTGGAGAAATTGCTGATTCTAGGATTTTGTGGTGGGGGCCGGAGGGCGGGAGTGGGGGCGGTGAGGGAGTGTAGGAAGAGTATAATTGATTTACAATGTTCTGTTGGTTTCTGGTTTAGATAGAGCAAAGTGATTTATATATTCACTCTCTTTTAGATTATTTTCTCATATAGATTATCATAGAATATTAAATAGAGTTCCCCATGCTATACAGTAGACCCTTGTTGATAATCTACTTTATATATATAGTAGTAAAGTAATTTATATATAGTATATATAATCTACTTTACATATACTGCCTTACTATAGTATATAGTAGTATATAGTATTTATGTTAATTTCTACCTCCTAATTTATCCCACCCACCTTTCCACTTTGGTAACCATAAGTTTGTTTTCCAAGTCTTTGAGTCTGTTTCTGTTTTGTAAATAAGTTCATCTGTATCTTTTTTTTTTTTAAGATTTCACATATAAGTTATATCATACTTGTCTTTTTCTGACTTACTTCACTTAATATAATCTCTAGGTCCATCCATGCTGCTGCAGGTCAAGTCTAGGCTTTGAATAAAAAATGTAAAAGATGAAGTTGGAGCATCTTATAAGGCCAGAAGGTTAGAAAGTGCTAAAAAAAAAAACCCTACAGAATAATTGAGATCATGTCAAAGGAAAATAGAAGCCAACTGAAAAAGTTCCAGATAGCCAAAACTGTTAACAATTTGAGCAGTGAAATAGTATTGGATTGAGTGCATGTATGCTATGTTGCTTCAGTGACCAACCTAGATAGCTTGTTGAAAAGCAGAGACATTACTTTGCCAACAAAGGTCTGTCTATCAAGGCTATGGTTTTTCCAGTGGTCATGTGTGGATGTGAGAGTTGGACTGTGAAGAAAGCTGAGTGCTGAAGAATTGATGCTTTTGAACTGTGGTGTTGGAGAAGACTCTTGAGAGTCCCTTGGTCTGCAAGGAGATCCAACGAGTCCATTCTGAAGGAGTTCAACCCTGGGATTTCTTTGGAAGGAATGATGCTAAAGCTGAAGCTCCAGTACTTTGGCCACCTCATGCGAAGAGCTGACTCATTGGAAAAGACTCTGATGCTGGGAGGGATTAGAGGCAGGAGGAGAAGGGGACGACAGAGGATAAGATGGCTGGATGGCATCACCAACTCGATGGACGTGAGTCTGAGTGAACTCCGGGAGTTGGTGATGGACAGGGAGGCCTGGCGTGCTGCGATTCATGGGGTCGCAAAGAGTCGGACATGACTGAGCGGCTGAACTGAACTGAACTGATGCTATGTTGCTTCAGTTATGTCTGACTCTTTGCGAATTTATGGATTATAGCCCACCAGGTTTCTCTGTCCATAGGATTTTTCAGGCAAGAATGTTGGAGTGGGTTGCCATGTCCTCCTCCAAGGGACCTTCCTGACTCAAGCATCAAACCCACGTCTCAAGTCTTCTGCATTGGCAGGCAGATTCTTTACCACTGGCCCCACCTGGTGGCTCAGACGGTAAGGCGTCTGCCTGCAATGGGAGAAACTCGGGTTCAATTCCTGGGTTGGCAAGATGCCCTGGAGAAGGAAATGGCAATCCACTCTAGCACTCTTGCCTGGAAAATCCCATGGACGGAGGAGCCTGATAGGCTACAGTCCATGTAGTCGCAACGAGTCGGACACGACTGAGCGACTTCACTTTCACTTTCCACCTGGGAAGCCCAGTATTGGATTATAAACCAAAATATAAAATAAATATTCATTAATCCATATTGATATAAATAAATGATTGAATGAATAAGTGGGGGAAAATGACAAATGTCTTATGAAGAAGAATTTCAAATAATCAAATAATTCAGATAGATAGTCAGTTCAGTTCAGTCGCTCAGTCGTGTCCGACTCTTTGCGACCCCATGAATCGCAGCACGCCAGGGCTCCCTGTCCATCACCATCTCCCGGACCTCACTCAGACTCGCGTCCATTGAGTCAGTGATGCCATCCAGCCATCCCATCCTCTGTCGTCCCCTTCTCCTCCTGCCTCTAATCCCTCCCAGCATCAGAGTCTTTTCCAATGAGTCAGCTCTTTGCATGAGGTGGCCAAAGTACTGGAGTTTCAGCTTTAGCATCATTCCCTCCAAAGAAATCCCAGGGCTGATCTCCTTCAGAGTGGACTGGTTGGATCTCCTTGCAGTCCAAGGGACTCTTAAGAGTCTTCTCCAACACCACAGTTCAAAAGCATCAATTCTTCGGCGCTCAGCCTTCTTCACAGTCCAACTCTCACATCCATACATGACCACAGGAAGATAAGTCATCCTCAAAAGGGTGAAGCATAACACCCCACTTCCTAAATGTAAGCTGAACATGGTATAGAAAGGGGGGGAAAGAGTAACCTGGCAAACACTACCTCAGCCAGGTGATGAAGGTTAACATCAGCAGTGATGAGCATACTGATCGCATGTATTTTTGATATAATAAGAATGGAACTTGTCCTCTATGGTCTTTGAAAAACCTATCACCTAGTCTAATCATGAGAAAAACATCACACAAGCCCCAAGTACTTGGCTAGTACTCCTCAAAACTGTCAAGATCATTGAAAACAAGGAAAATCTAAGAAACTGTTATAGGCACAAGGAGCCTACATGACCGTTAAATATTATAGGATATCCTGGATGGAAAACACAAAAAAGGATAGTGTGTTTAAACTAAGGAAATATGAATAAAGTGTGAGCTTGAATAATGTATTAATACTGGTTTATCCATTATGGCAAATAAATGTACCATGGTAATATAAAATGTTAATAACTGATGAAAGTGGGCCTATTGCCTATAAGAAGTACATACTATCCTGACAATTTTTCTATAAAAATCTAGTTTTGTTATAAAATTTTAAGTTTATTAAAAAAAAAACACTCTCAAATTTATTCTTTTTATTATTCAGATGGACTTTAGTTAGATGTCAATATTTTTGTGACATCTAAGCTAAATTATCTTCTGACGCCCCATAGATTTGTGAGTTAGTTCTTCTAAGTGCTTCCATCAAAGCTTTAATTTTACCCTGAAAGTGGTCATTCTACTTGTTATGGAAATATTTTCTAAGTTGTTCACATGCTATTGTTTGGGTTATTGCACTGTCTCTGATAAAAGAGTTTGACTCTCAGTTTTATTATTGATAAAAACTCTATTATGATTATCCTCCTATAAACACTCTAAACTCTGGTCATCTTCACTGAGTATGGTAATGAGGGTGGAATGTATCATTGCAAGTCTAATTCTGCCCATTATATTCCTGCCTCTCCATTTATGCTAGGCTAAAATGTTATTTGAGCTGGAAGATCATTCTATAACCTTCAGATTACTGCTGGGTGGCTTCGGCAGAAAAGGAATTACCAATGCATTAAATTTGAATTAGCTCTGAGAAATCATGCAGATGTATGCACAGAACATTATAGCAATACTGTCTCCCAGGCACAGCAGAATTGCTTTTATGCAGTTTTAAAGAATCACTTGAGCAACCCTTAAATTGCACACATGATGAAGCTGAGCCAGCATCTTCTGTTTAAAAAAAAAAAAATGCAGCCCAAATCTGGCCTTTCAGGGAGCTGTCTTTCAGAGAAACCTGATCACACTGGGACTGCTGCTGAGTGGACTGTTTGGGTTTCAGCCTCAGCATATTAAAGTGTCCTGGCAGAGTGACTGCAGAAGTGTCACTTAGACTAATGATTATGAATTATGCAGAGGGTCATATCCTCTTAGTTACAAGTCATTTACATGGCCTCCCTCTAGACTGCCTAGCCTGGTTCAATGTTATTTTCCTCCTACTAGGAAATAACTCATTGAATAGATGTTCAAAGTTGAATTTATTGACATTCTATTTTTCTTCCATAATGCCAAGCTTGCAAAACAACTAAATGAAAGAAAAAAAAAACACTTATCCTGAGTGAAATTATAGCAGTAACAAGTCTCGGTTTATTTTTTCCCCTTTAGTCTGTCAGTGCTTCCCATTTCAAAGGTTTGCCAGTTCTGATATCTCACCCTCTGCCTTCCTCTTCTGTCTTCACTGAAATTGAAAAGATAGTGTAAAGAAGTATGCAAGGGAAAAAGGGATAATGTAGTTGATTCTGAAATCAGCACATCTCAACATGTAAAGATACACACTATTTCAGTGAACAACTAGGGGTTGAGGGGAGTGGGTACAGCTGGAAAACCAGAGAATCTCCTCCTTGAAATTAAAAAAGTCTGTCAGATTTAACAATGTGTTCTATAAATCTTAGGCCTTGAGCCTATGCTTAAGATGAAAGAGACAGGTCATAGATAATTCTGTACATTTTAAGACGCAACTTATTAAGCGTGACTACAGAGATGAGTGTGGAACTCAGCTGAAATATACAGATCTGCGTTTGTGCTGCGGGCTGAATTTAGAATTTAGTGGAAAATATAAGGAGTATTGACGTGTCCCAGAAAGTGGACCATCCATGTTCAGCTTCAAAGTCGTAGGCTGTTTTTCATGATAAAACCAGCCTGGAGCAGGACAAAGAGTTTTTTCCAAATCGACTGAGCAGATTTTGTGTCGTGAGAGCTAATTAGGGCAGAACCTCTCAAGATTCCATAACCAACCTCAGGGCCAACAAGCCTTGTTGTTATTAATGTTGCGGATGGTGACTCAGCCATACACAATGCCATTCAACACAGACCTCCATCCAGGGCAGTTACCCCTGACAGCTAGGTTTGAAAAGAGGCCCTTGCTACCTTGCTAAATGACAAGGGTCAAGTAAAGATAACAGGAGAGTGCTCTGAAGAATGCTGTTCACACTTCCAACAAGTTATTTGGCGTAGGTGGTAGAATGATGCAACGATGGCTTCACTTTTCCTGAGGGAGCTGCAGTGTCCTTAGAGACCTCTTGGGACACAGAAATGCCTCCCCAATAGTATAGTGGAAGTTACGTGTCAAACTGCACCAGGTAGATCCCATTCCTATTGTCCCTTCATGCCCCAAAAATAAGCCCAAAGGGCAACTTGTGCCAGAGCAGTGGAGTTAAATGTCACTTAAAAACCTTCCTTGGTAGGATAATTCATTGAGATAACAGCCAGAAGGAGTTTATCTCTGCTCCAGCAGAACTGTTCTGCTCCAACACAAAAAAATCTTACAAACGCTCTGAGAGAAAAATGGAGCTGCGAACATGACCTTTGGGCTGACAGCTCTGCCCCTCCACAGCTCTCCACCTCCTTTCCCTTTCCTCTACCTCAGGGTCACACTGCCTCCCTACCCTTCCTCAGAAAAGTCCAGCTTGCTCCAGCCAGCCCCTGTGCTTGGAAGTTCTTCCCTCAGGTGACCATCCACAAGTCTCTGTCCTTACTCCCTTCAGGGCTCAGCTAAAATGACATCACTGACATGTTCTGGGACTTCCATATAACAAACAAAAATCTCAACCCAGACATAACATGGCCCCTTGCACTGCTTTATTTTTCTAAATAATGTTCTTCTCCCACAACTGCACAGTATATTTTCCTTATTTGTTCATTTTTAACTCATGACAAAAATGTCAAATACACCAGTGGCAGGGACTTTTACTCACTGCATTATTCCTAGAATCTTGGAAGTACCTGACATATAAAGGATACTCAACAACATTCACTGGGTAAAAAGACTAAATTTTAATGTGTGTTTTCTGCCTGTGTTTGCCCCTTCTCAGCCTAACATCCCTCTACCCCTGACCCTCTCCACACACATTCACGTACATACACGTATTCAGCTCAATGAGCCTTGCTGTTGATAGAGGTCAGGAAAATGCTGTTGTCAGACAGATCATAGACACAAGGTTCTCAGATGCAAAAGAAGTGCTTCTTCCTATCAAAAATAAACAAAAACTCATGAGCACTGAAGTAAGAAGCAAATGTCCAATGCCCTTTACCTGTGGCACACAAGTGTTGTGAAGCATTTGTGTATGGACCTTGTCCATAAGCATTCCCTTGGGCACATAACTCAGTTCCATACTGGGAGAGAACCAAAGGCTGACAGCAGATTCCATCACATGTTCTTTGTATTTTGTAATATAGAAAGTGAAAGTGAAGTCGCTCAGTAATGTCTGACTCTTTGTGACCCCGTGGACTGTGTAGCCTACCACACTCCTCCATCCATGGGATTTTCCAGGAGTACTGGAGTGGGTTGCCATTTCCTTCTCCAGAGGATCTTCCCGACGCAGGGATCAAACCCTGGTCTCCTGCATTGTAGGCAGACGCTTTATCGTCTGAGCTACCAGGGAAGTCAACATATTGTAATATAGAGATTTATACAATATATGGGGACATCCCTCATATATTGGCTTAAATGGTAAACAATCCACCTGCAATGTGGAAGACCAGGGTTGGGAAAATTCCCCTGGAGAAGGGAATGGCTACACACTCCAGTATCCTTGCTGGAGAATCCGTATGGACAGAGGTGCCTGGCGGACTGCAGTTCGTGAGATCACAAAGAGTCATACACAAGTGAGCAACTCAGCACACACACGTACAATAAATGATAAAGAGTTCATATTAGATAGTGTATATGTTCAGTTATTCTGAACATGTTTGATTGGCCCAAAAGTTCATTTAGGTTTCTCCAAGAAATCTAAATGAACTTTTTGGCCAACCCAATAATAATTTCATCATCTTTTACAAAGTTGGACATGACTGAGTGACTAAACGCATGCATTTGTTATAACTGAGAGAGTTATTTTGAGTAGAGTCAGATACTCTCTGCTCAACAGAAAAGAAAGTGACATAGTCCATGTCTGCCATGGCTTAAAAAAAAGGAGTTAGTAATGATAAGCATATGTGCCTTTATTTACCATCCCTGCTTTAGTTTCCAGCAGCAATTTCAAGCTTGGGGATATATGAACTAGGGGAGTATATTCGAATCAGCAAGGGATGGGCACATGTCTGGTATAACAGGACATATTCAAAAATCACCATTATATAGATATTTTTATTCATAGTATTCATTAATTTTGAAATTCAAAATAACATCCAAAAATTGAGAACTATAGTGCTTGACAGAGAAAGCAATGGATTTTTAAATGCTGAAAGACATTGCTCTAGTCTAGATTCACACATAACTTTCTTTTTGCATAATGTCTATGAATACACTTTAATGCTTTAATCAAATACCTGTGAGCAAGTTACTTCACTGGACACTCTGTACAGTTCCCAGAAAGAGTTTGTAATTGCTGAATTAAGTGCACATTCATATAGTTTTATTTTATCTTGCAAAACTGAAACTCTGCACTACCCATTGAACAGTTACTCTTTTCTTCCTCCTCCCATTCCCTGACAAGTACCATTCTACTTTCTGTTTCTAAGAGTTTGAATACTCTAGAAACCTGAAGAATTAGAATCACTTATTAACTGTCTTTGTGACTGATGTTTCACATCGCAGTCGTCAAGGTTCACCCATGTTGTAACAAAAAACAGTGTTTCCTCTTTTCTAAGGCTGAATGATGTTTCATTAGATGTATATTCCACATTTTCTATATTTAGTCATCTGTTGATGCACACTTAGGTTACAGTGGCACCCCACTCCAGTACTCTTGCCTGGCAAATCCCATGGATGGAGGAGCCTGGTAGGCTGCAGTCCATGGGGTCACTAAGAGTCGGATACGACTGAGCGACTTCACTTTCACTTTGCACTTTCATGCATTGGAGAAGGAAATGGCAACCCACTCCAGTGTTCTTGCCAGGAGAATCCCAGGGACGGGGGAGCCTGGTGGGCTGCCGACTATGGGATCGCACAGTCGGACACGACTGAAGCGACAGCAGCAGCAGCAGCAGGTTGCTTTCACTTTTTAGCTATTGTGAATAATGATGCAGTGAACATGTGGGCAATTATCTCTTCAAGATTCTATTTTCAATTCTTTTAAATATATACCCAGGAATGGGATTGTTGGATCATACGATAATTTTATTTTTAATTGGTTGAGGAAACTACATACTGCTTTCCATAGTGACTGTACCAATTTACATTCCATCAATAATGCACATGGGTTAAAATTTCTCTACATCCTCACCAACATTTTTTCATTTTCTGGCCTTTTCAGCTTTTTATTTTATATTGGAGTAGAGTTGATTAACAATGTTGTGTTAGTTTCAGGTGTCAAGCAAGGTGATTAAGTTTTACATGTACATATATATCTATTCTTTTTCTAATTCTTTTCCTAATTAGGTAGTTACACAATATTGAGCAGGATTCCTGGTGCTATAGAGTAAGTCCTTATTGGTTACCCATTTTAATGTATTTTAGGTGATATTTCATTCTGGTTTTGATTTGCATTTCCTTGCTGATTAGTACATAAGCATTTTTTTTCATATACCTGTTGCCTATTCCTGTATCTTCATTGGAAAAATGTCTATTCAAGTCCTTGGACCATTTTTTAAAGAAGTTATTAGTTTTGTTGTTGTTGTTGTTGAGTTGTAAAAGATCCTTATGTATTTTAGAGATTAACCCCTTATTGGATACATGGTTTGCAAAGATTTTCTCCCATTCTGTCGGTCACCTTTTCATTCTTTTGATTCTTTTCCTTTGCTGTACAAAAGCTTTTTCATTTGCTTGTTTGTTTTTATTTTTGTTGCCTATGCTTTTGATATCATATTCACAAGGTTAATGCCAAGACCAGTGTCTTGAAGGCCTTTCCTTGTATTTTCCTCTAGAAGATTTATTGGAAGGACTGATGCTGAAGCTGAAACTCTAATTCTTGGCCAGCTGATGCAAAGAACTGACTCATTTGAAAAAACCCTGATGCTGGGAAAGGTTGAAGGCAGGAGGAGAAGGGGACAACAGAGGTGAGATGATTGGATGGCATCACTGACTCAGTGGACATGAGTTTGAGTAATCGCTGGGAGTCGGTGATGGACAGGGAAGCCTGGCAAGCTGTGGTCCATGGGGTCGCAAAGAGTTGGACACGACTCAGCAACTGAACTGAACTGAGGAGTTTTGTAGTTTCAGGTCTTGCAATCAAATTATTAATCCATCTTAAATTGATTTTTGTACTAAGATATCCAGTGGATATCTTTTGCAGGTGGATATCAGTATTTTCTAGCACCATTTAAGAGACCATTTATTCTTTCCTGCATTGTATATTGTTAGCACCCTTGTTAAAAAATCAGTTGACCATATATGCATGGATTTATTTCTTGGCTCTCCGTTCTGTCCCATTGGGTTTTGTGTCTGTCTTTGTGTAGTACTATGCTGTGTTGACTACTGAAGTTTTGTGGTATATATTGAAATTGATTTGCCCATTTGTGGTCTTTTGTAGTCCAATATGAATTGTAGAATTATTTTTTTTCTATTAAGGAAAAAAAGTCATTGGGATTTTGATAGGGATTGCATTGAATTTATAAATTGCTTTTGGAAAGATGAGCATTTTAACAATATGTCTTCCAATATAAGTACATGGTGTATCTTTCCACATTTCCATTTGTTTGTGCCTTGTATAATTTCTTTCATCAGCATTTCATAGTTTTCACTTTTCCATTTCTATTTAGAAATAGTTCTCTATTACTTCATTATTTAGTCTTGGTAGGTGATACATTTCTAAGAATTTATCCATTTCTTCTTTGCTACCCATGTTGTTTGCATACGATTGTTCATAGCAGTCTCTTATGATCCTTTTTATTTCTGTGGCACCATTTGTAATCTCTTCTTTCATTTCTTACTTTATCAATTTCAATGTTCTTTCTTTTTTTCTTAGTCTAGCCAAGGATTTATCAGTTTTGCTTCTCTTTTTAAAAGGTCTTAATTTTGTTGACTTTTTTATATCTTTATTTCATTTATTTCTGCTCTTACATTATTTCCTTTCATCTACTAACTTTGGGCTTAGTGTGTTCTTCTTTTTCTAGCTCCTTGAGGGAAAAATTAGGTTACTGATTTGAAATTTCTCTTCATTTTTAATATAGATACTTCTCACTGTTAACTTCCCTCTTGATACTGCTTCTGCTGATTGCCATATATTTTGGTATGCTGTGTTTTTATTTTCATTTGTCTCAAGATATTTTGTATTTTCCCTTGTGATTCTTCTTTGACTTGATTGTTTAAGAGAGTGCTATTTAATTTCTAGTTCATATTTTTTAAATGACTCTGTTAAAGATAATTATTTCAAACAGGCCTGAAGGAAAAAGAGACAGAGTTTTGATATTCTCCAAATAACAGGAAAATGCAAGTCCCTTGAGTACAATTTAATTTAGTGTATCTTACCTCAGAAAATTATGATAAGAACTATAAATCTGACCTGAAGAGGTTTTTAACCTAGTATTATTTCTCTTTAATGTTTGCAAAATATATAAGACAAGCCTAGCTTCACCCTTTTCTGTGCGATTCTAACTGTTCAAAGTCTAGTCTCATCCTTAACCCTGAGTCCACCCTTTCTTATCCTGCCCAGATTCTTTGCTAACGATTACTAATTAAAGACCTTTGATCTCTGACTACAGCATGATTTTTAAGAGCTAGAGTATGTTTTCTGTTTCTTTATTAATGAATATGAGATATATAATTATCTGTGTCCTTGGTCTGGAAGGAGGAATAAGATATATAAATTGTAGTATCTGCTTCTAGGTAATATTAACTCATAGACTGATTGTATGTAGTGGACAATATCCAATTTTAGCAGTCAAATAAAATTCCAAGTGACTCATAGAAGCAAATTTTTTCTTTATAATGAGCATAATGATACTATTTGCTTTTATTATTTCTATTTATTAGTTCACTTGATTTTTTTTATAAAACCTTAGTAAGAGAGGCAGAGTTTTATTTTAGAATAAATGTTCAGCATATGTAGATTTAATATTTCTAGTGTTAACTTTTGAAAGAAGCCCTCCATTCCATGATATCAAGTAGCTAGCAAATTTGCTGGGAGATAAATTTCAACAGCACACCCTATAAGCCTTGTTTGTTATAATGAGTAGGGTATGCTAGAGTGAGCCAGTGAGTGTAAGGAATCCTAATTGAAAGTAAATATCCAAAGACAAATGAACTAAGTTGTAACCTCACCCCCACCATTACAGTGGAATTCAGAAACCTTGAAAATGTGTGATAGTACGAGAGGAATTCCTTATGAATATCAAGTATAGACATGAAGATTCAAAGAGAAAAACAATAACATGAGAAATCAAAGAGACAAATAATTTCCTAAATCTTGTCAGGCTAAATTATAGTAAAGCTCTCACCAGCATCCTAATCCTACAATTCTAGACCAAAACATTTTCTTCAGTTTCACGCTGAAATCAGCAGATATGAGCTAATATCATTGAAAAAGAAAAAGAAAAAAATCCCTCTTTTAAAATCAGTGGACTAAATCAAACACCATTCTGGCTTTGGGTGAAAAAGTGAAAGTAAAGTGGTTCAGTCATGTGTGACTCTTTACAACCCCATGGATTGTAGTCTACCCGGCTCCTCTGTCCATGGAATTTTCCAGGCGAGAGTACTGGTGTGGGTTGCCATTTCCTTCTCCAGAGGATCTTCCTGACCCGGGAATTGAACCTGGGTCTCCCGCATTGTAGGCAGATGTTTTACTCTCTGAGCCACCAGGGAAGTCAAGTCATCCTGCCTTTGGGTAGGTTAATTAAATACAAATTGCATGTTACAACAGAGAACTGATTACAACCTAATATACATACCCTGGGGAGATCTATCTCTGTGCAATGGAATGAAGAAATGATGGTCAGAAGGAGATCAGAAATCTACACAGTGTGGAAGGAAACTTTAGCAAAACTTAGGATTTTAGAGAAGCCATGAATTCATAATTTGGCTATATGTTTGAAAATTGACATGACAAGAAATACCATATGAAAAAGATGTGCACACAGAAAGTTAGAGACATTATGTAGGTAAAAACTCACAGATGATCACCTTTGAGATAGGATCTGAGTAACTAAAAAACTCTATCATTTGGACCTTATTTCTCCAGTGCTGTGTAGAAAGAAATATCTCTAGTTCATACCAGAGTTAAAGTGAGCTTTAAAAGATGAGAGATAAACTGAAAATCACTGGAAAAGCCTAATCTGAACCTAGTTATACCTGAATCTCATTTATTTCCACATAGGTAATATCTCTAGACTCCCCAGACTTCTAAAGTGTGGGTACATTTTAAAGTGCTTTCTCTGACCTTTACTAGGAGAGACATGGATGGAAGTTAGGGGAAAATATAAAAGAGAAATTAAAAAGCTAGACTCTGGGGAAGACTTCTGTGTTTTTCTGTATGCGTAATTTGACTGTTCAACGCTTTTACCTAAATCCAGAACCTCAAATTCAACATGTGAAATATTTGATGAAACATGCTTTTGCTACATCTGCTTTTTCTTTTGTATTCCCACTTCAGTGAGAGGAACTAGCATCTACCAATCTCCCAAGTGTAACAAAAACAAAAGCTAAACTTACCTCTCTCCCTACTCCACATTCAATGAAACACTCATTCCTTTAGATTCTTTACTACAAGTCTAGCTTGAGTTTAGTCACCCTACTGGTTCCTTTAGTCCAGCCCCATAAATTCATTCACCACACTGCTGACATAATAATCTTCTTAAAAATTTCATCCTGCCAATTAATTGTTTAAAGTTTTCAGGAATAGCCTAACTTATAAAAGATACATTTTAGAAATTTTAGCCTATTGTAAATGGAGTAAGGTCTCTAATGATGATTTTCATGAGCATAGTTAAGTGCATGGTCTCTAAAGTGGGCTGTTTAGTTCAAACCCAAATTGTATCAAGTTGTGTAACTTGGAAAAAAGTTTTATTGTTTTCATCTGGTCTTCCTTCCCTTGTGACTCAGACAGTAAAGAATCCGCCTACAATGCGGGAGACCTGGGTTTGATCCCTGGGCTGGGAAGATCCCCTGGAGAAGAGAAAAGCTACCCACTCCAGTATTCTGGCCTGGAGAATTCCATGGCCTCTATAGTCCACGTGGTCACAAAGAGCTGGACATGACTGAGCGACTTGCACTTTCACTTTTATCTGTAATTAAAATTATCAGCCATAGTGAATATGTTTGGAGTTTTTTTTAAAAGGAGATGGAAAGAAGAGAATATCAAGCAGAAGTTTCTGATAAACTACCTAACAGATTTTGAAAATAACTAGATAAAATATAATTTTAAAAATCTGAAATCTATAAAATAAATGCTTTAAGTTACAAATACAAAAAAATTATGTATACAGTACTGCAAGCAGAATCCAGCAATATATAAAAATATATAACACAACATGGCAGAGTTAAATTTATAACCAGAGATACTTGAAGATTAATTTTCCTAATTAGTGTTAGGAAAATGATTAATTACATTAATTATGAATCATATCACTGATAGAAGCAGGAAAAATAGTTGATACAATTTAACTTCTAATCATAATTTTTAGAGAAATCTTCTAGCAGACCAGGAATAGTATTAAACTAACTTAATTTGATAAAGAGCATCTAAGAAAAAAATCTGTAAACATCCTACTTATTGATGAAACACTGAAGTCACTCCATTTATGTTAAAAAAAAAGGACAAAATCTCCCCCTAGATTATCATTTTTACTCATAATTTAAAAGTAAGCAATATGCTAGACTAAAAAATCCAGAAATAAGAATTACTGCACTTCTACATATCAGAAATGAATGTAAAAATTAAGTATATAATTTTTAATTGGTAGCATTTTAAGTATCATCTAAGAAATCTGTAAAATGTGTGGGACAAATCTAACAAAAAATACAAAAGAACATTGGAAGAAGTTTTTCAATTTCACTGAAAATGAAAGAAAACATATCAGTGGAGGGATACAGCATGTTCATTGAGTAGAAGACTATATATTATAAAGAAATCAGTTGTCATAATTTATCAATAATTCAATATAATTATAGTTAAAATTCTGACAAGTTTTGAGTATGTACATATGGGTATGTGTAAGGAACTTGGGAAGGTGATTCTCAAGTAATACAGAAATAAGTATATCAAAGAAACGCATCAAGAAAAACAAGATGGAAGGTCCTTATCATACCAGATATTCTTATACTAATTGAATGGACAACCAGTGAAACAGAATGGAGAGAATAGAGAAGCAGATTAAGAACCAAAAGCTTCTACCTCTGTACTTAGCCCAGAAAATGAGAACAAAATCACTCATTACCATTTTAATGTGAATCTGCTTTCCACTTCATCGCATTTCCAGGCTCTTCTGCACAAGTGAATGGTTTGATTGTTTATTATAGGAATTTGTCCAGTGACCCAGCAGCTCTTAGATGGAAAACATCAACAATTTAAACCTTAAGACTGTTTGAAACCCTTGCTTCAAAATCCTCCTCTGACTTTTTTCTCCAGTTCTGGATTATCAGGATACTCATTCAGTCCTAACCAAGTCTCTATAGTGAAAGAGCAACCTTAAACCTAACTTCCACTTCTCAGTAACTTCTGGCTTTACTTTACTCCACTCAAGATGCTGCCAAAGCTTTGTGACGTGGTGTTCTCCCATGCCACAATGAACAATACACTCAGCTTTTTCTCTTCTGGGTGGTGGTATTTCAAGAGCCCAGTTTTGTTGCTGTTGTTCAGTCGCTAAGTCATGTCCAACTCTTTGCAACCCCATGAACTGCAGCACTCCAGGCTTCCCTGTCCTTCACTATCTCCAGAGTTTGCTCAGATTCATGTCCAAATAGTTGATGATGCTATCCAACCATCTCCTCCTCTGTCGCCCCCTTCTCTTCCTGCCCTCAGTCTTTCCCAGCATCAGGGTATCTTTGCATCATGTGGCCAAAGTATTGGAGCTTCAGTTTCATCATTTGTCCTCCCAGTGAGTATTCAGGATTGCTCTCCTGTTGGACTGACTTTTCTGATCTTATTCTCCAAGAGCCACAATTCAAAAGCATCAATTCTTTGGTACTCTGTGCCTTGGTCTGTGGCAATTCTAGTAACTATACAGTCTGTCTCCTTGACACTATTGTGGGGCATCTTCACACCCCTTAACACAATGTCTTGCTATACCAAATTGATGCTGTCTGAATTGAATCCATTCAGCAAATATCATAGCTCCAAGTGGCATACCTAGGTTACAGTGCCGAAGTTCTGCCTTCTTGCTAGGGAAGGAGAAGTTGACTTCTGAGTCATGTTGTTGTTCTCCTATTAAAGATATTCTAAGGTAGAGAATAACAACAAAGATCTCACATGAATGTGAATTTAACTTTTGTCAAACCTCACAGTTTCCCAACTTGTGATATATCTCCCATCTAGAGGCTTGGTATATGAAAGGAAATTAAATGCCTGTTGTAAATAACACCATGATGATGTTTTTAAAAAGAAAAGACACCTGGGGAAAAAGTTACCAGCATATCTTGTGGAGACTTTATAAATTATTGATACTCTTTCTTCTAAATAGCATTCCTGCATTTTAAGCTGAAGCCATGAGCTTACCAAGGAAAATAGGGTACATGGCTGTCATTTTGGTTTCAAATTAAGTAAATGGTGCCCTAATGGCCTAAAAGAATTAATGTACCTCCAACACATGAGCCATTTCCTTCAGGGAAATAAGGTCCTTATTAATCTGGAGAAAAGATTCATGAAAAAAGGCATGTATAAGGAATGTGATCCCCGTTTCGGGGATGGAGCAAGCACGACAGAGGAAATTGAAATGACTGACCTTTGTCATAAAGGGAGACATGTGTCAGAGCTAATTACATAGACCGTTTTGGCTTCCTATTTTAAATTGTCACACTTGAGCAATTAGAAATCACTTATGCTCTCAGCGTTATATTAATTTGTACTTATAGACTCGGAGACTATCATGTATGGAAGCAGCCTTGGAGGCCATCCTCTTGACTGTTCAGATGAGAAAACTGATACCCAGAGATGTGACAAAACTTTTCCAAAGTCACACGCAAAAACCCAAAGATCACAGTCTGGCACTAAGTTCAATACTTTCTTTTAGGGATGCTAAATTTTGAATAAATGATATTAATTTTAATTATTTTAAAAGTATTTCCCATAAGAAATATCTATTTTATACCTGTGAATTTTCAAACTTGTAAATTTTTAAATGTGCTCTCCTCATGCATTATTATTTCTAGGACTCCTTTTCTGATATTAGCATGTATAACTACATACATACATAAACACACACTGCCACTGAAGGATACCCTCTCCTTTGTTGTTGCTCAGTTACCCACTCATATCCAACTCTTTGCACCCCATAGATTGCAGCATGCCAGGCCTTCCTGTCCCTCACCATCTCCTGGAGTTTGCCCAAGTTCATGTTCATTGCATCAGTGATACCATCCAGTCATCTCATCCTGACACCCTCTTTTCCTCCTGCCCTCAATCTTTCCCAGCATCAGGGTCCTTTCCAATGAGTTATCTCTTTGTATCAGATGACCAAAAACCTGGAGCTTCAGCTTCAGCATCAGTCATTCCAGTGAATATTCAGGGTTGATCTCTCTTAAGATTGACTGGTTTGATCTCCTTGCTGTCCAAGAGAGTTTCAGGAGTCCTCTCCAGCACCACAGTTTGAAGATACCAATTCTTTGACATTCTGCCTTCTTTACGGTCCAGCTCTTACAACCATACGTGACCACTGGGAAGACCGTAACCTTGATTATACAGACCACTGTCAGCAGAGTAATGTCTCTGCTTTTCAACACACTGTCTAGGTTTATCATTGTTTTCCTGTCAAGAAACAATTGTCTTCTGATTTCATGGCTGCAGTCCCCATCTGCAGTTAATTTGGAACCTAAGAAGAGGAAATCTGTACTCAGTTCAGTTCAGTTGCTCAGTCATGTTCAACTTTTTGCTGCCCCATGGACTGCAGCACGCCAGACCTCCCTGTCCATCACCAACTCCTGGAGTTTGCTCATACTCACGTTCTTTGAGTCAGTGATGCCTTCTCCTTCTATTTGCCATGCAGTATTGGGGCTGGATGCTATAATCTTAGTTTTTTTTCAATGTTTAGTCTTAAACGGACTCTTTTACTCTCCTCCTTCACCCTCATCAAGAGGCTTTTTAGTTCCTCTTCACTGTCTGCCATTAGAGTGGTATCATCTGCATATCTGTGGTTATTGATGTTACTCTCACCTATCTTGATTCTAGCTTGTAACTCATCCAGGCCGGGGCATTTCTCATGATATGCTCAGCATATAGGTTAAACAGAGTGACAGCAGGCAGCCCTGTCATACATCTTTCTCAATCTTGAACCAATCAGTTCCATACAGGGTCTAACTGTTGCTTCTTGACCCTGTGTATAGGTTTCTCAGGAGACAGGTAAGACGGTCTGGTATTCCCATCTCTCTAAGAGGTTTCCATAGCTTATCATGATCTACACAGTCAAAGGCTTTAGCATAGTCAATGAAACAGAGATAGATGTTTTTTTGAAATTCTCTTCCTTTCTCAATAATCCAGTGAATGTTGGCAACTTGATCTCTAGTTCCTCTTCCCTTTCTAAACCCAGTTTAAACTATCTGGAATTTCTTGGTTCACATAGTGCTGAAGCCTAGCGTGCAAGGTTTTAAGCATGACCATACCAGCATGGGAAATGAGTATAACTGTCTGATAGTTAGCACATTCTTTGGTACCACCCTTCTTGAGGATTGGGGTGAGGTTTGACCTTTTCCAGTCCTGTGGCCACAGCTAGGTCTTCCAGATTTGCTGACATAATGAGTGCAAAACCTCAATGTCATCATCCTGTAGGGATCTGAATAACTCTACTGAAATTTCATCACATCCACTAGCTTTATTAATAGCAATGATTCTTAAGGCCCACTTGACTTTGCACTTGAGAATGTCTGGTTCTGGGTGACTAACCACACCATCGTAGTAATGTGGTTCATTAAGATCTTTGTTTTACGGTTCCTCCATGTACTCTTCCCATCTCTTCTTGATCTCTTCAGCATCTTCTAGGTCTCTACCATTTTTATCCTTTATTGTGCCCGTCTTTGGGCAGAATGCTCCCTTGATGTTTCCAATTTCCTGAAGAGATCTCTAGTCTTTCCTCTTTTGTTGTTTTCATCTATTATTAAGCATTGTTCATTGAAGAAGCCCTTCTTGTCTCTTCTAGCTATTTTTTGGAAGTCTACATTTAATTGGGTGTACCTTTCCCTCTCTCTCTTGCTTTTCACTTCTCTTTGTTCTTCTGTTATTTTAAAGCCTCCTCAGATAACCACTTTGCCTTCTTGCTTTTCTTTTTCTTTGGGATGGTTTTGTTCACTGCCTCCTGTACAATATTACAAACCTCTGTCAAAATTCTTCAGGCACACTGTTAACTCAATCTAATCCCTTGGATCTATTCATTACCTCCACTGTGAATTCATATGGGATACCTTAGGGTACCTGTAATAATCAGGGCTTTCTTAGTCATTGCATTGGACACATTTATAAAGATCTATTCATATTCCTATCACCCCTCTAGTACTGTAATTTACTGAGTATAGAGTGTCTAACTCACCTTTGTACCCCAAAAAACTTAACACAAAGTAAACATTGCAAAAGGTTTAATTATTTATAGTTTACCCATTGCATGATCATTCTATAAATGATCCCTGACTATATCTGAAACTCATTAGTATTTTTGGTAATATAATAAACAACATATCTTGAGTCTTCTGGGGGAAAAAAAATCTCCTAAAAGGGTTAAACAAAGAGCAGCATCTCCTTTCTTACTGTCAAAGAAAGAAGTATACTATGGTTTGCCTATAATGTGGGAGACCCAGGTTCAATCCTTGGGTCAGGAAGATCTCCTGGAGAAGGAAATGGCAACCCACTCCAGTATTCTTGCCTGGAGAATCCCATGAATGGAGGAACCTGGTAGGCTACAGTCCGTGGGGTCACAAAGAGTCAGACATGACTGAGCGACTTCACTTTTTTTTCTTTATGATTTGTTAAATCCTCCATCTGGCTGTAGAATCTTACCTCATCATCTGGTAATTATTTCATTAAGTTCTTCTAGATCCTCAATCTCTCCACTCATGTATTGTTCTAAAACTAACTGCAAACAAAAAAACTTAAAACCTTTGTCTTGACCCTGTAGGCCCCTCAAATTACTATTCTGTTGCTCTCTTTCACCGCTAAACCCATAGTGATCATACTCCTTTTCTCTATTTATTAGAATTCATTTTTTTCTTCCTTTTATATTCAACACATAAAAATAATGAGTGAAGGAAGGAAGGAATATGAGGCCTTCAAAGACTAAGCTTGTCTACCTGAGCCACCAGACTCAGTCACTTCAACCTATCTCAAGTGTTCCTTGAATGCTTCCAGGTCTCCTGGTTCCTCTAGATTCACATCAGTTTGTAGCCTCTTTCTGTTTCCTAGAGATTAAGACAGGTTCTTGTTCTTGCCTTTAATCCTACTTTTGAGTCATATTTAATTGGGGGACATGGTGAAAGGGTGGTTTTAACCTTTCTGGTAGGAACTTAATCTTATACAGCCCAGCAAAACCAAGACATGGATCTTCCTTACAGGCTCCTTTGAACAGTTGGTCCCAGAATCAATACAAAGATCAGAAATAAAGCCTCATCAAGATAAAAGAAGAAAAAAAGAAGTGAAAGGATAAAATTTGGGAAATTGGTTCTTTCATTTAGAAGACTAGAATATCATCTGACATTAAAAGTTTTCACCATTCTGTCTCAGATATAACTAAAAGGTTCTAAAGCTGTTCTGTGGTACCCAGACATGCCCAGAGAACAGCTTTCCTGGTGATAGGAAGCTGCTCCCAAAACTGCCCTCCCAGCTGCTTTTGAGTCACTCTCTTCTCTCAGTCATCAGCTCAAAGCACTCTCTGCTCTAGTCATATCAGCCCTTCTGATTTTCTGGGCTATGGAGCTATCTTTTTCATCTTTTGAGCTGCAATTTCTGGTCTTATAGATCCCAGCACACGCACAGGGATGGCCACATCAGTTACCCTGCAGCAAAGCTGTTGCTGTATACCAGAAAGAGAACAGTATACTTAATCACAGCTGAGAAACCTGACCAACAGTGTGAACTTGGTGAAGGTCCTTAACTTTAATGAGACTTAGTGTCCTTGCCTTAGCAGAAAAACTAGATGTAGTATTACCTACAATGGCTATTGTAATAAGCAGGAAATTTTTTATTAAAGTGCAGCAAGTGATATATGCTAAAAAATGACTTGTTTTAGTTTATATGATTTGCAATATTATGATAGTGGTTTATTGGAAATGGAGGTGTTTTCATATCTTCTGTGACTTGTGTGATAGTACCTGACTGCAATAAAGATTCTTCACACATGCATAAACCTTGTAGTTCAGTTCAGTTGCTCAGTCGTGTCCACTCTTTGCCACCCCATGGACTGTGGCATGCCAGGCTTCCCTGTCCATCACCAAATCCCAGAGCTTACTCAAACTCATGTCCATTGAGTCAATGATGCCATCCAACCACCTCATCCTCTGTCATCCCCCTCTCCTCCTGCCTTCAATCTTTCCCAGCATCAGGGTATTTTCCAAGGAGTCAATTCTTCGCATCAGGTGCCCAAAGTATTGAAACTTCAGCTTTGCATCAGTCCTTCCAATGAATATTCAGGACTAACTTCCTTTCAGATTGACTGGTTTCATCTCCTTGCAGTCTAAGGGACTCTCAAGAGTTTTCTCCAACACCACAGTTCAAAAGCATCAGTTCTTCAGCATGCAGCTTTCTTTATATTCTGACTCTCACAAACCTTGTAAAACCTTTTAACACCCTGTCAAAATTTCTATTGTCAATTTTACTCATTGTATAAAGCTAGTTCTATGTAGAATGCATTCATAAATTTAAGAAATAATTATTATGTGCCTATAATGTACAAAGTGTTAGGGTGGCCACTGAAGATAGAGTTGTAACTGAGGTAAACTGTCTCATTGCCTTCAGGAAATTTAGAAGCCCATGGAAGTGTTAACAGGCTTCTAGAGGTCAATATGAGGACAGGACAAGTATTACAGCCAAAGCTGGCTGCATATGAGAGGGCCTGTGTGTCAGAAGGATTTTTCTCTGTCTGGTGACCCTGGTTCCCCTGATGACACAAATATGGGTGTCTACAGTCTTAGCTACTGGTTGGCATGTTAAAAGTGCTGTGTCACCTTTGAAACCCAAGAAAGTGAAACAGGACTCTTTCAAGTACTGGCATTTCTAACGCTGGCTTTATTCGTATGTGATGGTGGCCATTTTTGGTGGAGTAGTAATAGGTGGCACCAAGACGGTCCATTTCTCAAAAGATTCAGTTCAGAAAGCCATGCTATACAGCCTCATGTTTATTCAAATTTCCTGGCTCCTTCCCTCTAACAGGCAAAGAATCTGACCTAAGCACCAAAAGAGTGTTTAAAATTCATGATTTTTGCTTCTTTGTATATCTAATGAATATATATGATTCATTAGATTTTCATGAAACTAATTCTGCATCATCTGATTTTCATATCTTACAGGCAGAGGGGTATTGGTGTGGTGTGGGGCAGCTCAAGGGTTTGAACTCTAAGCACAAAAGCCAGCATGAATGTTCAGCCTCATCTTCAAACTCTCTGTCTTGCTCTAGAGAATATAAGGGACACTGTGCATTCGAGGAAGAAAGAAGCCAGCATGGATGGCAAAAAAAGAAAAAAAGAATAGAGGAGAAAAAATGGCAAGCAGTTAAAATTGATGGGATAGATGGGGGGAGATTATGTAAAACATATGGCCATGTTAAAAAAAAATGAGTCTTATACAAAGAATAGCACATGAACTCAAAGTGTAAAAGAAATCTCAGAATGACAAACATTCCCCTAGAAAAAAATACCTCAATATTGTAATTTGATTTTTGTGACTTCTCTTTGATATTGACTGAAGGAGACATAGGAAAACATTGGATACATGTCATATATATGTGCTGTTTATATGTGTGTGTATATATATAATTAACACTATCCTATTGCTTTCTAAAGAAATTCAATCTTAGAAACCATGGAGGATATTTGGGAAGCATGTTGAGGAGGCATCAACTGTAGGAGACCTAATGACTGGCTACTGAAGAGAAACTTATGAGAAAAATAAAATATGTTCATTCAACAAAAAAATGTACTGCATGACTTATATTTTCTAGATAAGATTTTAAATAAGGCTACAGCTGGAAATCTTACTTGGGTTTCTCTTACCTTGGGCGTGGGGTATCTCTTCACGACTGCTCCAGCAAAGCACAGCCACTGCACCTTCCCTTGGGAGAGGGGTATCTCCTTACCGCCACCGTTCCTGACCTTCAACATAGAATAGCTGCTTATTTAACTTATATGCAGAGTACATCATGAGAAACGCTGGACTGGAAGAAACACAAGCTGGAATCAAGATTGCTGGGAGAAATATCAATAACCTCAGTATGCAGATGACACCACCCTCATGGCAGAACGTGAAGAGGAGCTAAAAAGCCTCTTGTTGAAAGTGAAAGAGGAGAGTGAAAAAGTTGGCTTAAAGCTCAACATTCAGAAAACGAAGATCATGGCATCTGGCCCCATCACTTCATGGGAAATAGATGGGGAAACAATAGAAACAGTGTCAGACTTTATTTTTTTGGGCTCCAAAATCACTGCAAATGGTGACTGCAGCCATGAATTGGGATTTCTTTGGAAGGAATGATGCTAAAACTGAAGCTCCAGTACTTTGGCCACCTTATGCGAAGAGTTGACTCATTGGAAAAGACCCTGATGCTGGGAGGGATTGGGGGCAGGAGGAGAAGGGACGACTGAGGATGAGATGGCTGGATGGCATCACGGACTCAATGGACATGAGTTTGAGTGAACTCCGGGAGTTGGTGATGGACAGGGAGGCCTGGTGTACTGTGATTCATGGGGTCGCAAAGAGTCAGACACGACTGAGCGACTGAACTGAACTGAACAGCTGGAAATAGAACAGATGAAATTTCCACACTCATCGAGTTGTCTAAAGGAGAGAGACAGATAATAAACCTATAAACAAGGAAATCTAGAGGATAAGGAAAATGGAAGAAAATTAAATAGGAAAGAGAGAAAGAGCATACTCTCATCAAAGAAGCCCTCACAGATAAGACGGGATTGGATAAAAAACTGAAGGGAGGAGAAGGACCCCCATGTGGACACTCAGGAAAAAGACTGAGCAATAGGAATGATGAAGGCAGCAGGCGCTGGGTCAGAGGGCAGAAGGGGTCAGAAAGTGAGAAGATGGTTGGAAGGAATTGCATTAAGTTGTTTGCTGTACCATGAGCAATATTGACCTCTCATTTCCTCATAGAGTCCTTCAATAAAATCTTTACAAATGGCTCTTGCCAGCATATCAAATACAGTTAATTACTGGGTCCTTTTTTTTTTTTTTTAATTAGTCCTAGACTGTAACTTCAGGCTCTGCAAGAAAGGACCCAAGTACCTGGATTAAAATAAGAATATGATGATTAAGGGAAGACCTATGTTAGCAGATAGATTATAGATTAAAAATATTTACAAGTTCTAAGAACAAAACTATGGAGCACAGGAAGCCCTCAAGTCTCAGTCCTGTGTTTTTGCTGGCAAAGAGCCCCTCCTCTGCCCCAGACTCAGGGGCAAACCTTGGCTGACCCAAGCTAATCCACTATTTAATGCTGATGGTCATAATGTGCAGGGGTGGACATGACCTAAGCAAGTGACCTTCAGAGCTTTTGGCAGGGACTCTGGGTATCTTTAATGGAGCTACTGTATTAACACACGTAATACCAAAATACAATTAAGATTGGGTGACTTATTTATCTTTGCATAATTCTACAGGCTAGAGGTCTAAGATCAATGTCTTGGCAGGTTTATTTTCTCTTGAAACTTCTCTCCTTTTAAATGTTCATTTCCTCTGTCTCCACATGATCTTCTTTCTGTGTATTCCTGTCTCCCAATTTCCTCTTACTATAAGGACACCAGTAATATTGGATTAGGGCTCTCCCTAAATGACCTCACTTTAACTTAATTACTTTTTTAAAAACCTATCTCCAGATAAAGGTACATACTGATTTACTTGGGGTTAGGACACAGTTCAGCCCATAACACTGGGACAAAGACTGATTTTCCTGGGAGCCATCCTAAAAGGTTTTCCCCTTCCACTGAAAAAGGTGGTGTGGTGATTTGAGGTCTTCAAGCATGAGCATGAGCATGAAAGTGGCTCAGTCATGTCCAACTCTTTGCAATGGACCAGAATTCTCCAGGCCAGAATCCTGGAGTGGGTAGCCTTTCCCTTCTTTAAGGGATCTTCCCAACCCAGGGATCGAACCCAGTTCTCCCCCATTGCAAGCAGATTCTATACCAATTGAGCTATCAGGGAAGCCATGAGGTCTTCAAAGGAAGCAGCAATTCTATGACTTAGTGGGACAATGGAAGATCTTTTGTGACAGCTTTTGAATTGCTATATGAAATCCCATCTACAGTGACAAATGAGGCTTTTCAGTTACATAGGTCAATAAATTACTTTTACACTTACACCCATTTTGGTCTGGTTTTCTCTCCACTGCAATTAAATTGTTTCATACAGATAAAGCCTAGAGTTAGTTCATTGATTTTATAAAAATAATAATATATGAGATTCATATTCAGACTTCAAATCACTTTTTCCCTACACCATGTGAAGTCTTTCTCTCAAAAACTCAGGGAAGTCAAAGTCTCCAGATACAATAGGATAAACAGATAAAAAAATGTAACACAAATAGAAATGCACTTTTTTCTTCTAAAAAAAGCATTAAAATAGTATTCTTAATCTTAGAAGATTAAGTGTACAGTTGAGAAGAATTTCTAAATTCCACCATTATTTACTGTGATACTTTTTGTTTGACTTTGAAACATATGTTGTCATCAGCACATCTGCTTAGTTGTAGTCTCCCCTTTGAAAGAAACACAGATACCTCCTCTGCTGAACACAATATTTTTCTGCTCCAGAAATTTGATCTCTGGAGAAAAATGCATATTGAAACCTTGGGCCTATCCTTACTATATATAGTAGATCATTTTTAGGAAAGTAATCAGAATTAGGAAGTAATAACTATTCATCTTTAATGACAAAGACCAACTCCAGAGACTCAATGTCATTGTTGTTCAGTCACCAAGTTATGTCCAACTCTGCTACCCTGTCCTTCACTACCTCCCAAAGACTGCTGAAACTCATATTCATTTGCTCAGCTATGCTACTTAACCACCTCATCCTCAGTCTCCCTCCTCTCCTCTTGCACTCAATATTTCCCAGCATCAAGGTCTTTTCCAAAAAGTTGGCTTTTCTCAGCAGGTGGCCAAAGTGTTGGAGCTTCAGCTTTAGCATCAGTCCTTCCAACAAAAAGTCAGGGTCAATTTCCTTTAGGATTAACTGATTTGATATCCTTGCAGTCCAAGAGACTCTCAAGAGACTTCTCCAGCACCATAGTTTAAAAGCATCAATTCTTTGGCCCTCAGCCTTGTTTATTGCCAAACTTTCACATCCATACATGACTACTGGAAAAACCATAGCTTTGACTATGTAGACCTTTGCTGACCAAGTTATGTCTCTGCTTTTTAATGTGCAGTCTACGTTTGTCATAGCTTTCCTTCCAAGAGGCAAGTATCTTTTAATTTCATGGCTGCAGTCACCATCCACCACGATTTTGGAGCCCAAGAAAATGAAGTCTGACACTGTTTCCACATTTTATCCATCTATTTGGATAGAAGAAATGATCTTAGTATTTTTTAATGTGGAGTTTTAAGCCAGCTTTTTCACTCTCCTCTTTTACCCTCATTAAGATGCTCTTTTGTTCTTCACTTTCTGTTATTAGAGTGGTATTATCTGCAAGTCTGAGGTTGTTGATATTTCTCCTGGCAATCTTGATTCCAGGTTGTGATGCATACAGCCTGGCATTATCCATGATGTACTCTGCATATAAGTTAAATGAGCATGGTGGCAATATGGAACCTTGATTTACTCTTTCCTCAGTTTTGAACCAGTCCTTTGTTCCATGTCCATTTCTAACTGTTGCTTTTTGTCCTGCGTACAGATTTCTTAGGAGACAGCTCATTGAGCTTAGGAGACAGGTAAGGTGGTCTGGTATTCCTGTCTCTTTAAGAAATGTCCACAGTTTGTTGTGATCCACAGTCAAAGGCTTTAGCATGGTCAATGAAGCAGAAGTATATATATATATATATATATATATATATATATATATATTTTAATTTCCTTGCTTTTTCTATGATCCAAAAGATGCTGGCAATTTGATCTCTGGTTTCTCTGCTGTTTCTAAATCCAGCTTGTACATCTGAAAGTTCTTGGTTCATATGCTAGCCTAGCTTGAAGGATTTTGAACATTACCTTGCTACCATGTGAAATGAACACAATTGTACAGTAGTTTGGCATTGTACATTCCTTGACATTGTCTTTCTTTGGGATTGGAATGAAAACTGTCCTTTTCCAGTCCTATGGCCACAGCTGATTTTTCCAAATTTCCTGGCATATTGAGTGCAGTGCTTTCACAGCATCATCTTTGGGGAGTTGAAGTAGTTCAGCTGGAATTCCGTCATCTCCACTAGCTTTGTTGGTAGGAATGCTTCCTAAGGCCTACTTGACTTCACACTCCAAGACGTCTGGTGCTAGGTGAGTGACCACACCATAATGGTTATCTGGGCCATTAAGTCCCTTTTTGTATAGTTCTTCTGTATATTCCTGGCACCTCTTCTTAATGTCTTCTGCTTCTGTGAGTCCTTGCAATTTCTGCCATTTATTGTGCCCATCTTTGCAGGAAATGTTCCCTTGGCATCTCCATTTTTCTTGAAGAGATCTCTAGTCTTTCCCATTCTATTGTTTTCCTCTATTTCTTTGCATTGTTCCCTTAAAAAGGCTTTCTTATCTCTCCCTGTTATTCTCTGGATCTCTGCATCCAGTTGGGTATATCTTTCCCTTTCTCCTTTGCCTTTCACTCTCCTCTTGTCATAAGTAATAATTCTTTCATGTTTTATGTATATTATAGTTTTCCCCTGGCTTTCTGTGCTAAATTCTTAAATCACCTAGATAATTTTTACAAATAATATTTTCTGAATGAGTTCCAATGTTTCTTGCTCCCTGAAAAAAAAATGGAAAATATTTTTGTATAAAACTCTAAAGCATTCTTTTCCTGATTCCTTATACCAAGAAAATACTATAAAGGAAGTTACATCACAGAGTTATTGAGCTGCCGAATATAGCTGAACTAAAGGGTCAAAATTTAAAGCTACTATATCCTGCTGTCCTAAAACATTCTCTATTTTTCTGTTTAAAGCTTGAGAAGAATTGTAAATGGGAATAGTTTACAGTAAATCTAAATATTGTTGAAACTTTTATGTTACATTATCAACATGTGAGACTATAACATTAAAAACTATTGTCAAACATGAAAACAACTTCAGGGGATAAGGGACTTCGAAGGAGGATAAAACTCACAAACCTCATGCATTAAAATGAAATGAGATCTTAGTCACCTGACAGGAAGCTCTATAGTCTAACTCTTCAGTCTTGTATTGTAGAGGATTCAATGGCAATGAAGTGGAGTTTCCTTGTTCTCAGTGATAAAGAATAAAGTTGCCTCCTCTGTAGGACATTTATTTATTCATATCGCATCCTTACAAGTGTCTCTCTCTTCTTTTACCTCATGTCAAGAACATTTGACCCTAGTCCTTATCTTGTTCCTGTTTTAGCTTTTGAGAGTGGTCCTAAGATTGTCTCATCTCTCTTTCATCCTAGTCAAAGTTAGGGTCAAACTTTCAAAAATGTCTTTCAAGAAGCAATTGTACCCCATCCCCAGTGTTCTAGCACATCAGGTTCAGAGTTTTCAAGCACACAATAGGATAGAAGGGAGATATGCATATTTCCTCTACAGTCAACAAAAAGGACATTAGCCAGGCATCATTCTCCAGACAAAAGAGCCAGTTGTAGAGAAAAATTACAGATTACATCTGCTTCTCAGTACAATTGAATTACATTGTTCAGTCACAGATCTGTCTGGCTGTTTTCCACAAACTCAGATTAATACTTGGGCTTCCTTACTTACTCTGTTTGTTGAAATGTCTCTTGTAAAGCCAACTGTGGAAGAGTTTCCTCTAAAATTTAATTCTAAAGTAAAACAATTTGTAATTGCTTTTCAACTTTTAAAGGTAATTCCTCTTAATGCTTTCCAGTAGACCAAGAAATACCACTTACAAGTATTTTATGTATTGAAAACACTACCTCTGGTTATAATGGTAAGGATCTTTAAATAAGTAACTAGCACTGGAGAAGTAAGTCATTACAAGAGAAGAAAAAAAAAAAAAATATATATATATATATATATACACGCCTCTTTATTGATAATGCAGTTTGTCAGGACTTTTTTTTTTTTCTTTCCTCTGTCTTTTTTAACTAAAGAGATAATAGCACTCTCCAGTAGAAATATAATGAAGCCCATATATATCATTTAAAGATTGTTAGTTCCCATATTTTTTAAAAGTGTAAAGAAATGCTTAAAATTAATTTTAATAGCATATTATATATTACCTTTAATTCATATGTGTGTACTTTGCCAAGTTGCTTGAGTCATATCTGACTTTTTGCAGCCTTGTGGACAGTAGCCCACCTGGCTCCTCTGTCCATGGGATTCTCTAGGCAAGAATACTGGAGTGGGTTGCCATGCCCTCCTCCAGGGGATCTTTCCAACCCAAGGATAGAACCCACGTCTCTTACACCTTCTGCATTGGCAGGCAGGTTCTTTACCACTATTGCCATCTGGGAAGTCTAATCTTATATATATTATAAATTATATCCAAATATTATATTATATCCTATAGCACATTAGATCCTGAATACTACATTTCAACATATAATCATATAGAAATTGTTGATTAGATACTTTAAATTCTTTTTTCTATACTAAGTCATTGAATCTGGCATATATTTCACACTTTTGTCATATCTCAATTCAGACAAAGCACATATCAAATTCTCAATAGATACATATGTCTAATGACTTCCATACTGAACAGTGACAGCATGGAAATATGTTTTGTTTGCTCTCTGACTCACATGAAGTCATTATATATCACTATTTATGTAAACTTTTGACCTTGATATGCTTAAAGCCCTTCTCAAAAGAAACAACACTTTATATCTCTGAATAATTGATCCTTCGAAATAATCAAGGGCTTCACTTGTGGCTCAGCTGGTACAGAATCCACCAGCAGTGTGGGAGATAAACCCATACTCAAAGAATTGCATTAAAGTTGTAAAATGCTGGCTCCCCAAATATCAGCAACATAGGCTTTTGAGAAGATAAAGTTGAGGTGCTGATCACAGGAATGGATAACACTAACTTAGCTTTGGTAGCATCATAGAGATGAAAGGCCAAGTCAGGATTTATTGAGAATGGAAAGTTTGGTGTTAGTGGATCTTCCATGCAGGGACTTGAATAGGATTGGGTAAGGATCATGATATAAAGTTTAGACTTGATATTAGAAATATCCAGTAAGGATTTTTGAGGAAAGAGATTCAAACTCTCTGTAGGTAAAATCTTATATTGATGCTTTCTATTGAATGGTGGTTGGGTATTCAGAAATTTCCTATGATGAACAGTCAAGTTATTTGTCTGGGCAGACTCTCCTAGAATAGTAAAGTTATCTTAATGAAGGAAGTGCTTCCCTAGTGGCTCGAAGGTAAAGAATCCACTGGCCAATGCAAGAGATGCACAATACGTGGGTTTGATCCTGGAATTAGGGAGATCCCCTGGAGAAGGAAATGGCAATGCATTCCTTATGCTTGCCTGGAAATCCCATGGACAGAGAAACCTTGAGGGCTACAACCATGGGGTCAGAGGGAGTCAGACATCACTTAAGTGATTTAAAAAAATCAGTGAAGAAAAGGAACACTTGATGTAGTCATGTCAGTGTAGACAGGGGTAGGTCGTTTTGCTTTCCAGGGTTGTGTGGGTGTGTGTGTTACCTGCAGTACAAACAGAGGTCCAGCAGAGAGGAAATCCCTCCTTTTTCACATATCTGACAAGTTTGGGAAATATTTACACAAATGAGCTCTGTCTTTAAAGGTCCACTTCCATGTAACCAAACAGAAAATCAAGTTATTATAGGATAAATTGATTAAAATGCTTTTAAAAAGCATCAGGAAAAGTACTCTTGATCTAGATCAAATGATATAGATCAAATGCCCATGTGCTTGAGGTTGTCTTTATTTATTGGTGAATAAGACACAGAAAACACCTACCCTCAGGAAGCTTGCTTTAGAATCAAGAGGATTGGGTAATGTTAAAAAGAAACAAGTAAGAAAGCAATAAAATCAGGAAATGGCATAGGTATGCTATTGTAGAAATAAGAATACACAATAATACTAGGGATGGAGAGATACTGCAAACAACTTTTCTAAACTGTGATGTTGAGTGGGGGCCAGCATAGGTCATATGAATATTGCTGTTAACTGTGGCAGAGTGATCCCTGGCTTAGAATGGCCAAGCACAAATGTCCTGAGCAGGAGAGTCTAATGTAGTCAGGATGCAGAAACAAGGCCAACGTGGCTAAAGAAAGTTTAGTGGGTAAGGAAGGATTTGGTAAAAAATGAGACAAGCTTCCTAAGTGTAAAAGGGCTCTGCACTAGCTTTTATCTCTGCCATTGCTGCCTTGAAATCTCCCAATGATTTTTAAACAAACTCCTCTGTTCAAAAATTGCTGTTGTTGTTCAGTGACTTAGTTGTGTCTGACTCTTGGCAACCCTATGAACCAAAGTACATCAGGCTCTTCTGTCCTCACTATCTCCATGAGTTTGCTCAAATTCATGTCATTGGGTCAGTAGCTATCTAACTGTCTCATCCTATGCCATCCCCTTCTCCTTTTGCCTTCAATCTTTCTCAGCATCAGAGCCTTTTCCAGTAAGCCAGCTCTCCCCATTAGGTGGTCAAAGTATTGGAGCTTCAGCCTTAGTCCTTCCATGAATAGTCAGGGTTGGAGTGACTGGTTTGATCTCCTTGCTGTCAAATGGACTCTCGGGAGTCTTCTCCAGTACCACAATTCAAAAGCATCAATTCCTGGTACTCAGCCTTCTTTATAATACAACTCTTACAACCATACATGACTACCAGAAAAACCATACCTTTGACTCTATGGACTTTTGTCAGTAAAATGATGTCTCTGCTTTTTAATATGTTGTCTAGGTTTGTCATAGCTTTCCTTCCAAGGAGCATCTTTTAATTTCATGGCTGCCATCACCATCCACAGTGATCTTGGAGCCCAAGAAAATAAAATCTGTCACTATTCCACTTTTCCCCCTTCTATTTGCCATGAAGTAATGAGACTGGATACCTTGATCTTAGTCAGCTTTTTCACTCTCCTATTTGACTATCATCAAGAGGCTCTTCAGTTCCTCTTCAATTTCTGCCATTAGAATGAAATATCAACAACTTGCATATCTGAAGTTATTGATATTTCTCCTAGCAATGTTGGCTCCAGGTTGTGATTCATTCATCCAGTCTGTCATTTTGCAAGATGTACTCTGCATATAAGTATTTATTTAAGCAGGGTGATAATATACAACCTTGCCATACATATTCCTTTCCCAATTTGGAACCAGTCCATTTTTCCATGTCTGGTCTAACTGTTGTTTCTTGACCTACATACAGGTTCAGAATTGGGAAAGGAATATGACAAGGCTATATACTGTCACCCTGTTTAAAAATTACTTGTACTAAATCTTGCAAATTATGTAGCAGGTACTACTGGTAAACCATTGTAAGGATTTCAATTCACACATAGTTTGAAGGGTTTTTTTCCCTTTGCATATTCAAGACACCTGAAAGTAATTAGCCAGGACCAACATAGTTTCTGTGGTATTGGAGTTTCTAATTCCTTATACCGTGTTGCTCTGCTGTACAGGAATTTTAATCCCAGAAGGACCTTAGACTCCAAAATGATTGCTAGCACTCTAGCCATTACAGTTTCTTTCCAGCCATGATCAAAGTCACCTCTTGAATTACCATATCATTTCTACCTACTTACTGTTAACTGATATAGAAAATGGTCATACTTACCAGCAAAGCAAGCTGAAAAATAAAGTCTTTATTCCAGAAAGCCATGTGCCCAGCTAAAAACCAGAATTTCTTTTCCCCTGTAGAAAGAAGAAACCCATATGAGAGGAATATATATTGTCAGCTCTGCAGTACACTCTCACTTCTTTCTTTGACTTGATATACAGATTCATTTACACTTCTATTCATTCAACATTTATTTACTCAAAAATTTTATGAAAAGTCTGTGCCAGATTTATACTAACATCTGAGGAGAAGAAGTTGAGGTTAAAAGTTAAATGTTAGAAAATAGCATAGGGAGCAGCAGAGGAAGACCATAGGTAATTGTGTTGAAAGAATTAGAAGAAAACTGTCTAAAGAAATAGGGTCATGAAGTACTAACTGCAAGTGTTGAGGAAACTACCCAGAGGATATGAGGTTGAGAGGTAAGCTTAGTTTTACAAGGATAAATAACAGACAAAGAAGGGAAATGTATTTCCAGGTTATACCTTATGCCATGAAGTGTGATTTTGAAATAATATGTGAAATTTCTGTAGCTCTGTTATAATTATTAATCAGACTTGATAGAACATGGTCACCAGCCAATTGTTTGATTAAACCACTTGGTGAGTGTATAGGTTCCCACACAATTGTTTTGGCTGCAGCCATCAGAGCAGATGATAAAGAAATGCTGATAAGAATGGATTGGCTCTGTTGCAGCTCGGTTCACCAGCAGACATAACCTCAAGGGTAAAGAAATATACCAGCTAACAGAAGAATCAGGCATTGTCTTTATGTTCCAAACCCCTAGCCCCACACCCATCAAACTGAAAAATCCCCCATCTGCTCTCAGTCTCTCTCCTCGGCCAATCATATTGCATCAGAGACCCTGCACGCCAGCAGCTTCCCAAGCTAGCCTGGGATTATAGGAGAGCATCTTGCCTGTGACACCCCACCCAACTTTGAGAAATGATTCCCATATCCAGTAATGCTTTGCTCATCTTTTCCCAGGAAAAAAAATTTTTTTTAATAGAGTGAGATTTTGAGGAATAATGTTGAGCTTTCAAGAACAAACAAAAGGATTTCTCAGTTTGGAAAATACTATATATTCAGAATTTTCAGACTTTTCAGACACTGTCTGAAGTCACAGTCACACCCCTACTATGAGGACGGCTGTCACCATCACAGTGCTGCCCTTCCCTGTGCAGCTTTTTTCTTAGGAAACAAACAAAAAAAGAGCTCTGTGATAAATCACTTCTGCAAGATGTGTTTCATATGTCAAGCACACATTGCTTCTAAATCAAATGCTGATACATGACTTCCGTCAAAAGTAAGCAGAATGCTGTAATTTATAATCATCCTGAAGCACACTGCAGAGAAAATGAAAGCAGACCATTAAATTTTAATGCCTGTTCAGTTCTCTGAAAAGAGAGTTTCTGGCCATGTTTGAAGCCAGGCACTGTTCCCCATACCATTGTGCACAGCCCCCCAAAAAATAGTTTGTGCTTGCCAACACTTGTGGAAACTAATTGCAGAAATGATTTAGCTGTCAAAAGCTGCCATCCATTAGAAAGTTCTCCTGAGTACAGAAGGTGACGGTAGAGGAGTGGGTCCTGTCCAATGCTTCCCTCCCTTATACTTTTTAACAATCGTCTGTTGTTGTGCAAGCCAGCTCCTCGCAGCAGGGCTGGGAGCAAATATTCATTGGGGTGTCATCTCCGCTTAGGCTCTTGTCCTGCACACCTATTCATCTGTGTTAAGTGAACAGCAGCATCAGCTCAAATTAAGCTGGCTTGAAAACAGCCACTGTTAATAATTTCTGCTGTGATTCAACTTAGCTTTGGCTACAGGTGAAGATGTTTCATAACGGAGGCAATTACAGCTCTGAGAGCGCTTTCCCACTGCCTGTTTAATCAGAGGAATGGAACACTAGCTCCTCGCGCGTAGGGAAGGGCCAGCACAGCCTCCATTGGGCTGCATTCGTTATCTGCTAGATTGAACAAGCTGCCTGCCGGGGACAGATGCTTAGTGCAGTGATTAGAATATAAAGCAACTGCAAAGGCTGAGGGGATTGGAGTCAGTCTCCTTTATCTCAACTTACTACAGACTTTTCTGGTCAGATAACAAGTCTTCCAAACCAGTCTTTGTAGAGGAGAAATCATATGTGTATCAATGCATGAAGACTCATGTATATTCATTCATCTGTTCCCTAAATGAATTTTCTGTTTAGAGTAGGAACTATTTTTTTAAAAAAAGAAGGGGATTCTTCGGTTCCAAATTCAGTTCCTTTTTATTAGCAAATTTTTATAACAAGGAATAAGAGAGGCAGTAAGTGTTAAACTAGTACAAAAAAAAAATGCTTGCCAGTTTTTCTTTATTATTTTTGAAGATTGAAAAGTCCAATTACTCATTTCCAAACAACTTTCATATTTAGTTTTTTTAAAGGAACATGGGTGGGAAACTTCAAAATATATAACCCTAAGTATTCACTTACATTATAAGGAAAGAAAATTGAAATTATGTATGTTTTGCTACTTTTTACGTTATAGAGACAGCATACTTCCAAGCAGAGGGAAATCTATTATTCCAGCAAAATGTAGTCTTTCAGGTCAACTCTGCATAACTTTAAATTATAGCAGAAACAGAGCTGTGTACTTCCTAATTGTGGAGATTTTCAAATAATTCTTTTCTAGTCAAACATTTTTCCTCTTATTCTCTAAGAAAGTCAAGCAGTCTAAATTGAATTTTTATTCATTACAATTTCCTGAAATGTAGTTCTTAATGGTTTTTGATCTGCCTGAAGGCATGAATCTTAAACTACTTTTCCCCCCAAACCAAAGAATTCGGGAAATGAAAAAGACCCGTTTTGTTACTGGTATTAAATTTCCATTGTATACATTAATCTGCTTCACAGTATTTTCCTTCAGCATATTTTCCATCAAGGGGCTTTAATAAAGTCCTTGGTAGGTTATGCTTAATGAGCAATTGATTACAGGGCTCCATATCCCCAAACTGATCGTGTTTTCTACAAGCAGCAAAACAGCGAAGAAGGATGGAGAGAGGTGGTGAGAAGTTAGCCATATGCTTACTTTTCTTTTTAAAAATGCATTAAGAGCTTGGAATGGTTCTGATTTCATAACACCAAGGTTATGCTTAGAGCAATCTATTTCCATCCAGGTTTTTAATGGAGATTGTAGTCTTCATCAATTATTTAGTAGGCTTCCAAGGCTGTGTGTGTATGTGTGTGTGTGTGTGTGTGTGTGTGTGTGTAATTGTGTGTATGTTAGTTTTGGGACCCAGGAATAAACAGGAAAAATAGAATGATAGAGTTTGCATTGCTAAATATATGGTTTAATGTTGTGTTTAAAACACCTGCTTAACAAGATAGCGACTTGCCTTTTTTAAGAGGTATTTTTCTCCCTTCATTCTTTAGAACCATTCATCTAGCATCATCTTGGAATATTCTCAGCAAGAATCTACTGCCCACTGAGTTTCCCCCTGACAATTACTGTTGCTCTTGAAGCTTTGAAAACCTGTGTAACATTAGCCTATCTAGCCCAGTGAAAATGTCTTTACAGATTAGTGTAATGTTAATACTGCTGGCTCCCTGCTTTTGACCTGAAGTGGAATATATTGCGCTGCTGGAGCAGATGGAATCAGAGTTTCATTGGGCTACAGAGATTGGTTGGCTGCCTGCCAAAAATTCAGTGCTCGTGGCATGGAGGCTTAGTCTCAGAAAAGCAGGCTTGAATCTATTCTCTGCTCTTGAAGAGAGAAAACAAAAGTGTCACATAAGTTTGTGTGGAATCAAACTACATTTGTTAAGATCGTTCATCTGCAGATGTTTACCCAGCATTCGAGAAGTAATTGAATCTTTTGGTGTAAAATGGGACATCTTTATTCAGTTTTGCTGAAAGACAGGAGACAAAAGCCAGAGCAAAGGATAAAAAAAGAAATTATCTGAACTCCATTTAACCTTCCAGTTTGAATGCCGATCTCAGCCTAAGAACACAAATGTGTACATGTGGAGTGTTTAAAGTCTGTCTCCTTTTTTTATGAGTGCAAATAGATCTTAGTCTGAAATAATAAACCAAATTCATAAATGAAAAAGAGCTGTGTTATAGAGCCAAAGTGAAACAACTATGGAGATAGTTCCAAACCAGGATCTAAAACTCTAGGGGGTGAGGATAGAGGGTTGGAGAGATATATGTCCTAAATTATCCACACTAGCTTTTAGTGACTGCATCTTTCAGACAAACATTCAAGACCCCTGCTGGTTTTGTGTGCACAGAAAGAGCCTGCAATCATATTCTTTCAGAATTGACTTGCTTTTTGAAGGTTTACCTTTGCCTGGAACCCTGGGAGCATTGGTTAAAAACCTTAATAAAAGCAGAGTAAGACTGTACTGGTCAGATTTAGCAAATAAAAATATAAGGCACCCAATTTAAATTTGAATTTTAGGTAGACAGGTGTCAAGTAAGTATTCAGATAGAATTCATGATATTTAGCCTAAATGTCTCCCAAATTTTACATGAGCCATGAGGCAAGCAATATTGGGGATATACTTACACTAAATGTTTATGCATTGTTCATATGACATTTGAATTAACCAGACATCCTACATTTTATCCAGCAATCAATTCCATGATGTACTTTTTTTGCCTCACTTTTGGAACATGGTAAATTCTGCCCTGCCTAACCTCCACATGCACACCTAACTTCCAATTAGCACGTTTTTGTATTTATCCATAAGGTTATTTCTGAGTTTATTTTTTTATCATATTTTCCTCTCAAGCACTGCCTTTCCACAGCAGTAAAACATATGCTGTTTTCTGGCTAAGTAGATGGGTAATGTAAGCTGTGATGTGGAGAGGATTCTTCTCTTATCCGTTCTCTCTGAGGGTGTCGTTACGAAACATATATATGTGCTTTTATCTGTGATAAGAGCTACCATCTGCTAGCTGCAATGTGCACAGCTTACCGTCTGAAGTGCTTATACATATTATGAAAACACACAGCTTTTGTGTATGTTGAGAATACATATAGGCAGTGTTCTAATAAACCAGAATATTAGCTATTTGAATATATCAGATGGATGCAAGATAGAACTGCAATTATGGACAAGAGCGATTAGAGCTGGCCCATTGCCATGCATATATTTATGCCAGTAGGATTTTTGTGACCTTTTAATATTGCATTATTTGCAACCTCTTCCCATATGATAATTATTTTAAATCAATGGAACCTTTCCAATGAGAAGAGGCCCTTTAGAAGCTTCATGCCAGGGATCCCCAATCCCTGAGATGTGTGGCACCTATAGGTGAGCAAAGGGAGAGACTGAGACAGGGCGACAGAACATATAAATTTGAGTTACTTTGACCTTTAATCCAGGAGAACACGAAGAGAAATGCACTAGGAAGGTTGGTTTGTAGCTGTCTGGAGACTGATAAGCTGTAATAAAGGTGCACTCAGTTGCAATTCATCTAAAGCTTCCATTGCTATCATCCTCCTTTTTCGATTTTTGTTCCCTCAAGTACTTATCTAAATCCCTTTCAGTGCCAGCTTGAATGCACCCCGTGTTCTCTCCAACTGTGACTAGCACTGTCTGTATGCGTCAGTGTCTGCAACACACACTCTCCCCCTTGTTTGACAGGAACCAATGCCAACACCTAATTAAGGATAAGCCACAGAGCTCTCAGCTTTATCTTTGTCAACTGTTCCATTCCTAGCTTTCTGCCTAGCTGAGTTTTTAATGACATGAGCAACAGTTCAGCTCAGCATTCCTCAGGCCCACCCGTTTCGATTTCAGTCACTAACTTTGGGAAAGCAGGGACAGCAGAAGATGGTGGTGGCCCTTGTGCAAACAAGGCAAGGAGACATGGCCGTACTGCTGTCTGGGTGTCACCGGCCCCACCCCATGCACACAGTGGGGATTGCACATGTGCTGGAGGGAATATTCAGGAGTCTCTCCAAAAAGTATTCAGATTTTCCAAGGACCTAATTTATAAAGAAAAGGCCCACCTGGTTCAATCTCATATCAGTTCAGTTCAGTTCAGTTCAGTCGCTCAGTCGTGTCCGACTCTTTGCGACCCCATGAATCGCAGCACGCCAGCCCTCCCTGTCCGTCACCAACTCCCGGAGTTCACTCAGACTCACATCCGTCGAGCCAGTGATGCCATCCAGCCATCTCATCCTCAGTCATCCCCTTCTCCTCCTGCCCCCAATCCCTCCCAGCATCAGGGTCTTTTCCAATGAGTCAACTCTTCGCATGAGGTGGCCAAAGTACTGGAGCTTCAGCTTTAGCATCATTCCTTCCAAAGAAATCCCAGGGTTGATCTCCTTCAGAATGGACTGGTTGGATCTCCTTGCAGTCCAAGGGACTCTATAACATTGTATTAAACATTTTAAATCAATTATGCATATGTAAGAGTTATCATTCCCTAAAACTGTGGCAAAACCAGATTAATGTGTGATACTCACTTTCATAAAGTCATTAAGTTGTATATTTTAAATTAAAAGTATGACATCTTTATTTATATAGACATATACACATATATGGGCTTCCCTTGTGGCTCGGCTGGTAAAAGATCTGCCTGCAATGCAGGGGACCTGAGTTCGATCCCTGGGTTGGGAAGATCCCCTGGAAAAGGGAAAGGCTACCCACTCCAATATTCTGGTCTGAAGAACTTCATGGACTCTATAGTCCATGAGGTCACAAAGAGTCTGACATGACTGACTTTCACTTCACATACACATATATGGGCTTCCCTGGTGGCTCAGATAGCAAAGAATTTGCCTGTAATGCAGGAGACCTGGGTTCGATCCCTGGGTCAGGAAGATCACCTGGAGAAGAGATGACTACCCACTCCAGTATTCTTACCTAGAGAATTCTGTGGATAGAGGAGTCTGGCCGGCTACAGTCCATGGGGTCACAAAGAGTTGAACATGACTAAATGCTAACACACACCATATATACACACATATATGTGTATATGTATGTGTATGTGAATATATATATACACACGTGTGTGTTTAGAGAGACCATGTACATTGTGTTTTTCTGTCTATACTTCTATATTATACTCAAAAAGGTACAGTATTTTCATAGAGGTAGTTTTTACATACAGTGTTAAATCTGTGCCTTTGTTCTCTGGTTGCTAGGTAAAGCATAAAGTTTTATATGGTCAGGGAAATGTCATAAGGCAGTATGATTCACTGAAATATCACTGAAATAAAAATCAAAATGCTGAGATAATTATGTATATCACTGTCATCGATGTGATTTTTTTGACCATGTCAAAGGCATCTACATTTTTTGGTGAAGAAATGAATTATTTGTCCCATTTTCCATTGTTATTTTATTTCAACTTTATGGTTTCTTTTAAAATTACTCAACATCTCTTGTTGGCCCTTTTTTAAATTTACTTTAGTGTTTTGACTCCTTGCAAACTTTTGTTTTTAACTGGCAATTCTGTATAACAAAAAAGAATAAAAAAACAGCATTTTTGTGTGAACAAGAAGTAATTAACATATTCTATAGCAAAAGAAGATAGCATTAGTAAAGAAGGCTGTTAAATAATTATATTTCACATTCATTCCTAGATTGGCCCCTATATGTTCTGTAGAATGCATGAGAAATGGGTTAAAAGACATGGTGCAGAATGGATAAGAAATGTGATAATCCCTAAATGACAGAAGTTTAGAGTACAGTTTGAGAGATTATATATCCTATATTGACCTCCCTATATGAACTTTAGAAAGAGTAGTAAATCTCTGCAAATATTGTAAAGAGTCTCAAATAGGATGCACTTGTTCCCTTCTTTCTGAGTTGACCATCCCAACCCTATCAACAAAATCAAGACAAGGAACTGAGCCTCTTAAGCACTTAATTCAAACCAAACATTTGCTTTTGCCTGCATTTTTTGAATACTTCAGATAAAACTTTTGCTCACCCAAGTTACTCAAGCTTCAGTGTTCTTGCCTGTCAGTAGAGAAAGCCTCCCTTCTGGATCTCACCCTAGCAAGTGAGAATCAGCGGCACTGTCTGCTCCTGCCAGCCCTCCTTCTGGATGTTGAGCTGATGCTTTTGATGTCTCACCTGATTAACAGGGTTTTTCTGAGTGGTGGTGACGGGTCTGTATGGGACCATCTGTACTCCATTATAAGGCACCCTGAGAGACCAAAGGCACTCTTCGCAAGATGACTGTGGAGAGATTTCTGTGTATCCTCTGACCACAGAACTGAGTATTTCTCTTCGCTATGTCAGCTGGACCATATTGAAATAATAGAAATCTGCTTTATCTCTTATTAACTGGTCCAGCTCCTCAAAGCTAGGATTCTAAAATACTGGTCAACTCAAAAGGTGTCAAATGCAGATTTCTCAACAGGCTAGCTGATATAAGAGACTGACAGATTGAGAGGGTGCATCTACTTTTTCAATAATAAGCCTATTTCTAAACCAATGCTTTTGTGGCTGGGTAGATTAAATCAGAAATATCATGTGATCAAAATCTTCTAGTTTTGTGAAGAATTTCTCAGATATTAGATGGATCTCCCATTGAAGAATTATACTATCTTCTTATATTATACTATACTAATTATATATACTAATTATAATATAATTATAATTATACTATACAGTAAGGTCAATTCTGTCCAGAAATATATAAACACAACCCATTTAAGGGTATTATATTGATACTAGAATAAACTTCATAAAACAGTGAAAAAACAGCAGTCTCTCAGTCTAAATTGAAAGTACTTGAGTTGACAAGAAATGAACAAAACAAAACTGATTTGTCTGGATTTGCAAATAAATGAATTTTTTTCTGTAGGCAGACAAGGTTGACAATGCTTCTCTGTCAAACTTTCAAATTATGATAATCATTATTTGTTTTTTTAGAACAAATAAAATCTGAGGTTATATTGCATCAATTGTTGGTAAAGGATATCTTTGTGTTCTAGATGTGAGAGTCTTATTTAAAATATCCTTATAGTTTATCTGGTCATTTTCATTTCAATCATGAAACAAAAGTAAGCATGTTGTAGAAAATGAAAAAGCATAATATGTCTATTTGGGAATTATTTTCAGCAAATTTCTTGCACAGTTTTGTTAATCATATGCCAAGTATGGGCAATATATTTTCCATTTCCTAATCTCTCAATGCATACACTGCTGTCTCTAGTTAAGCCAACCTTCTCTGCAGATGGACCAATGGATTGTACATTAATGCATTTTTCAGCATAATCAGGCTTGCTATTTTAAGAAAATATTTGTTCCAGGTAACTTTTATTTACATACATGTTCCATTGAATTTTCACTAAAAACTATCACTTACACCTGAGTTTAGTGTGTATAAAACATCCCTGTTTTCTAAGAATGAACATACTGTTATTGCTACAGGGCTTACATATGTATTTATTTTATATAAACCAAGAAATTCAAACTTACGTTAAAAATGGATTTACTATTTAATAGACCACATTCAATCTGAGTAAACATATGCAAGAGTAATCCATCTGTTAATAAGACCTGTCTGGGAACCATTGTTTTAGTACAAAGGGAGACCTATTTGTTTTTCTAGACAAAAGCCTATGTGTCATGGGTAAATAATTAGCCTCCTCAATGTATATCTTTCGTCCTCAATACGTATCTTTCCTTCTCAATATGTATCTTTCCTAAGTCAGTACCTTAAGTTGCTTATACTCAAAAGTAAATGAACTGCATAGAGAAATAAATTGCTGTGACTGAAACATAGCATCATGTGTCTTTCTTCCATGGTTTAGACGAAGCAGTGCAGATCTTTTATAAGAGGAACACCAACATGGAGATGTAGGTTAGTTTCACCTCTGGCTGAATCTGATGTCAGTGTGGTAATCACCAGGTCTAGTCAATAATACCTCTTCTCAGTATAATTGCAAATCCAGTACAACCATGACCAGAACTAAATTGCTTCAGAACAATCAATAGAAATCTTCTGATTGTGTTCCTGGGTGTATGCATCAAATACAAAGAGGAAAACGTCCATTCAAGCAAAAGTCAATTTTATAAATAAAAAATACTGTATAAAAGTCATGTTATGTTTTATGTTCTTTCTTGGAAGAAGAGATTAAATATATTGGTTAGTTGTCCATGGAAAGAAAGTGTCTAGCAAGGAATTCATCATCAGACAAATAGCAATGCAAGAAAAGCAAGAATATTTTGGGATGAAAGATATATCTGAGACTGAAGATGAGCCAGCCAGTTAAGCAAACACCTTCCTTCTATTTTGAAACACAACTGTGAACTTAAAGGTAAAATCTCTGTACTCTTTGGTAAACTTCAGTCACTAAAGCAACTAGTTAACTAATGAGTCCCAAAAGATGCCAGTTACATTAGAAAATAAGATTAGCACTATTAATTTCCTATCAGAGGTGCATAATAATATAGGTTACATGAAAGGGTCAGCGTTCCATCTGTCGAGATCAGTGCTTCTTAAAATATGGTGAACAGAATTGTTCTCACCTTCAAATAGATGAGATTGCAACTATAGAGCTACAGAACTAAACAAAATTAAAAATAGATGTTTGGTAATGATGAATTTAGCCTATGTTGTGTTGTTATATATCCAGTCAAATAAGAACATCTTTGAGTCTAAGAAAATTGAAAATGGATTCTAAAAAGGGACAAAGTAGAAAAGAGAAAGACAGAAAGAAATATGAGGATGTTCATGTGATTACAGCATAAAAATAAATTTAAAACCAAAGGATTAGATTTTTATAATCATTGTTGTAAGACATTCTGCTTCCTCTTTTGTAGGTATTCTTTGGTCTTATCAAAGAAGTTGGAGAATATTTGCTAAAGTATATTTGCCCAACTCTTCTAATCCCTTCTAATTCCATTTTCTCACATATCTAGAGTGGGGGTTTTGAGTTGCTTAAAACAATACGCTCTGATAACTTCTGTTCCACTGTGCTTGATGACTTTCCATTAGCTAGCAAGACATCACTGAGCACATATATGTGTGCATGCACACACACACACAGAGTAAAAAGTTTCAAGCTTTCATCATCTCATTCCAGGTCTTTCATAGCCCATTCTTAATCCACCTTTCTAGTAAGCTTTTCAATCTTCTCCTCAGGACACCACTCATCTACTTTGTGTCTTAGGCTCCCAAGAGCTCCCAACAACTCTTCACAATATCCTACACACACATTACTGTTTACCATGACTTTGCTCTTGCTGTGATTAGAATATTCTTCCCTCATCCCTACCCACTGACATCCTACCTGTTCCTTCAGTCCCAGGGCAATGCCAGAAGCCTTCCCTGGTTCTTCTATTGTGAGAAAATGAAAGTGAAGTCACTCAGTCATGTCCCAAAGAGTTCTTTGGGACCCTATGGAGCCTACCAGGCTCCTCCATCCATGGGATTTTCCAGGCAAGAGTACTGGAGAGGGCTGCCATTTCCTTCTCCAGAGAATCCTCCCAACCCAGGGACTGAACCCAGGTCTCCCACCTTGCAGACAGATGCTTTACCACCTGAGCCACTCTATTTCTACAGTGTTTCTCCACTCAGGTTCTACATAACCACATATGTATTGAACTGAGTAATAATGGAATAAGAGAGCAATCAACAAAGGCTAATAACCACCAAGAGTAATTATGGTAATAATATACTATTACTGAAAAATAATATAAAAGTTGCCTAATATATTGCCTGCATAATGAAGTTGAATTATATGCAATTTATAATTAACCATACTGAGAGCTGGCTCTACCCTCCAAAAAGGACTTAAGAAAACGATGAGAGAAAATGAAGACTCTTATTTTCAAAGGTTCTCAAAACTGAGAAAACCTTTTCAATATAAAAACACTATTTTTATCATTTCTTGAAATGTTGCTGACCTACCATATAAAAAAAGACAGAATAAATCACAAATGTATAAAAATGCTTGTTAGCCAGTACTGGGCAACTCTTCATTGCCGATGTAAAATACACTGGTTCTGAGGTCTTTTGTGTACGACCAAATATTTTTAGCAAATGCTAAGTGAAGAGAGAAACAGAAAGAAATTAATTTAAATGCTGTGCAATTTCTAAGGCATCAAAATGAACATCTTACGAGAGCACGCCTTGTGTGTGTGTGTGTGTGTGTGTGTGTGTATATATATATATCCTTGTCTAAGCTCCTAAAGCTCCTTTTACTACCCCAACCCCACCAGCAAACAGGGCTTCTACACTTGGCATTTGTGCATTAAGGTATAAATGAAAATGTTGCAGTCAAAACACCCTAAAAGGCTGTTAAATAGCTGATAATTTCATCAAGTCAAAAATGAATGTAGCTGTATTACAGGCATAATGCTATAAACATTTTTAGTTACCTCGATTAACCCTTGGAGGAAGCTAGCATGTTGTGCATAAGGCTGTGGAAGAAAGAGCACAATAGCTGCCCTGCATGCCCCACCCCCACCCTCAACTCTGCTCTGCCTTGTGCACATCAGTTTTAAGTTGCTCCTGCAATTGTTTCATGTAGATTAATTTGTAATTCTAAATTTCCAGGCGAATGAAATGTGATCCTGTCTCTCCCTCAGGCCATTTACAGAGCTATAGCTTTCCTGTAATTTGAGGCTGAGAGCTAAGGGAGAAAGGGAACCTAGCCAGGGACAGGGCAGAAGAAGAAGATGGGGGTGGGCTGTGTGGGTAGTGTGGACACAATTCAAGAGGGAGAGAAAGAGAGCACAGAGAGTGGGTGAGATAGGAATGTGGAAGGTGGAAACCAGTACTAGGATCTTTATTCCCCATCCTCATCCCCACCAGTGTTTCTTGGTCCTTACACAATTGGTAGTTTTACGCAACAGCATAGTCCTTGCATATGATTCTTCATCTCATCAAATAAATAAATGAAAAAAACACAAAATAATTATGAAGCAGGATTTTTGCAGTACTGGGAGACACATCTACAATATTCACAGTGGTGTGAGTGGTATTCATAGGTTTCATAATGAACTAGTTAAGCCTCTCCTCTTATTCCCGCCTTTATCCAGGAATGCCACTATGCCTTGAGGCCAGATTACCTGTCACACTGTAGAACAGTTTGGGTTCCTGAGAGGAATGCATTCTGTAAGCTCAAAGCTAAACTCGTGGCATCTGGTCCCATCACTTCATGACAAATAGATGGGGAAACAGTGACAGACTTTATTTTTTAGGGCTCCAAAATCACTGCAGATGGTGACTGCAGCCATGCAATTAAAAGAAGCTTGCTCCTTTGAAGAAAAGTTATGACTCACCTAGGCAGCATATTAAAAAGCAGAGACATTACTTTGCCAGTGAAGTTCCGTATAGTCAAAGCTATGGTTTTTCCAGTAGTCATGTATGGATATGAGAGTTGGGCTATAAAGAAAGCTGAGGGCCAAAGAACTGATGCTTTTAAACTGTGGTGTTGGAGAAGACTCTTGAGAGTCCTTTGGGCTGCAAGGAGATCCAACCAATCAAACCTAAAGGAAATCAGTCCTGAATATTCATTGGAAGGACTGATGCTGAAGCTGAAACTCCAATACTTTGGCCACCTGATGTGAAGAACTGGTTCATTTGAAAAGACCCTGATGCTGGGAAAGATCAAAGGCAGGAGAAGGGGACAACGGAGGATGAGATGGTTGGATGGTATCATCCATCCAACTCAGTGGACAAGAGTTTGAATAAACTCTGGGAGTTGGTGATGGATAAGGAAGTCTGGCATGCTGCAGTCCATGTGGTCACAAAGAGTTGGACATGACTGACCAACTGAACTGAAGTGAAGCACAAAGCATTAAGTAATTGCTCCTAGGCAGCGGTCTCATTCAGTCAGTCAACATTTGTTTAACAGCCACTTCTCAAAGCAAACTATATGAGAACATGTATTTCTTTAAACAAAATACTTCCCCAAAGTCCACAATTTACTGCAGCAGTATTTAAACTTTCTTTGGAACATAGGCCCGTTTGGGAATTTAATTTTATAAAAATATGAATCCTCTTATAAAAGGCACATAAGCCTAGCTATCAAACTGTGCATTGGTCCTGACTTTTCCTTCACCAATGCAAAATACAAATTTGCATAAAAATTGCTTTTCTACTTTGCACAGCCCACTTTTCCTTTTCATGCAAATAATTTGTGGCTGCTTCCTAAATATAATTGAAATCAGTCCAAAATTTGTCCAGTCATGTCAATTTAAATTTCACTCAAAAGCAAGTTTCAATAAGAAGTCAGCCAAAGTTTCCCTTTAAGTGGACATTTAAAATGTGTAATAGCCCTTGACTTGGTCATGTGTATGCCACTTTAAGCCACTAACTTGAGCTTTTTTTTTTTTAAGTCAGATCTTGAAAACACTGACTCACAATGATGCTTAAATGCCAGGAAACAGAAGCAGAGTTTCCACAGATGTTTGCTTGACAAAGGGAAACTTATACTAAAGAATTCTAGTATGTTCAAGGTTGCATTGTTTCCTTCATCTGCTTAGTTAATAAGAGCATTTTTGGCAAGCTTTGAATCACCAACCTTGTCACTGTTACAACATCATTATTGTTTTAGGAAAAACAGAATAAAAAAATCTGAGATCACAGAATGTGTCTGAATCATTTTTCACTGAACCTGTTACCATACTGATACAGGAGAACGTGTGTCGCAGGGTTTGGGGAAATTCCTTCTCCACAAAAGAGTTAACATCTAATATGCAGACAGATAATGAGGTGCTCTATCTGTTCACAGATGCCCAGACTTTTTTCTAGTAGAGGTTTCATATGACCAGACATCAAGCCTATACCTAGAACACAGGAAATATTCAATTGAGATATGTTGGAATTTTTTTTTAAAAGCAGATCAGAATTCTCATTGTTAAGACTATCTACATATGTTGTTAGTTTCTAATTTTAAATAATTTATTGGGCATTAAACTATCCATGAAGTAAAAATGAATGCATACCTTGGAAGAGAAATTATAAAAATTTTGGGAATTCTGTGCACTATAGATGACTAAACAGTGAAATGTGTAAAAGTTTGCAGAATATGAGGCATTATTTAAAATAGTTTTATAGTTTCCATAGCTTACTGACTGCAAAATTTCTGTTTGGCCTGGAAAATGTAAATTGACCTATACATACACCTGTTCCTCAGGTCTCTTCCGCTTCTCTTGCCCCTGCTATATATATACATGAGATACCTTCTTAGTTGGCCTCTTTATTATTTTTTTAATTGAAGTATAGTTGATTTACAGTGTTGTGTTAATTTCTGCTGTACAGCAAAGTGACTCAGTTATACAGATATATACATTTTTAATTCTCTTTTCCATTATGGTTTATCATAGGATACTGTATATAGTTCATTGTGTTTTACAGTAACATCTTGCTGTTTAGCCGCTCTCTATATAATAGCTTATATCTGCTAACCCCAACATCTCACTCCATCCCTCCCCACAATGACCTTCCCCTTGGCAACCATAAATCTGTTCTCTATGTCCATGAATATGTTTCTGTTTTGTAGGTAGGCTTGCTTGTGTCATATTTTAGATTCCACATATAATAATATTATGTGGTATTTTTTGGTAAATATGTTTTTTAAATAAGTTCATTTCTAAGGTTCTACATATAAATTATATTATGTAATATTTGGTTTTCTCTGTCTGACTTACTTCATGTAGTATGACAATCTCTAGGTCCACCCATGTTGCCACAGATGGCAATATTTCATTCTTTTTATGGCTGAGCAGTATTTCATTGTATATGTGGATACTACTTTATCCATTCATCTGTTGATGGACATTTAGGTTATTTCCATGTACTGGCTATTGTAAATAGTGCTATTATGAACATAGGGGTGCTTGTATCTTTTTGGATTAGAGTTTCATCTAATATATATGCCCAGGGGTGGGATTGCTGGAAAGTGAAAGGCACTCAGTCGTGTCCAACTCTTTGTGACCCCATGGACTGTGTAGTCCATGGAATTCTCCAGGCCAGAATACTGGAGTGGGTAGTTCTTCCCTTCTCCAAGGGATCTTCCCAACCTAGGGATCGAGCTCAGGTCTCCCACATTGCAGGCAGATTCTTTACCAGCTGAGCCACAAAGGAAGCCCAAGAATACTGGAGTGGTTAGCCTATCCCTTCTCCAGCAGATCTTCCCAACTTAGGAATCAAACCAGGGTCTTCTGCTTGCAGGCAGATTCTTTACCAACTAAGCTATAAGGGAAGCCCATATGTTAATTCTAGGGAATCCCCTGGTGGTCCAGTGGTTAAGAGCTGGATCTTCACTGCTGTAGACCTGGATTCGATACTTGGTTGGGGAAATAAGATTCCACAAACTACAGTGGTGCAGCCAAAAATAAACAAAAAATCTGGGCTTCCCAGGTGGCACAAGTGGTAAAGAACCCGGCTGCCAATGCTGGAGACATATAAGACTCGGGTTCAATCCCTGGGTTGGGAAGATAACCTGGAGGAAGGTAACCTGCTCCAGTATTCTTGCCTGGGAAAACCCATAGACAGAGGAGCCTGGCAGCTACAGTCCATGGGGTCACAAAGAGTTGGACATGATTGAAGCAACTTAGCATACAGTCATGGTAATTCTATTTTTAACTTTCTGAGAAACCTCCATGCTATTTTCCAGAGTGGCTATACCAACTTACAGTCCCGCCTAAAAGTGAAAGAAGGTCCCTTCTTCTCCTCACCTTCTCCAGCATTTGTTATTTGTAGAGTTCTTACTCATGGCCATTCTAACCACTATGAGGTATTACCTCATTGTAATTTGATTTGCATTTCTCTAATAATTATCACAGTAATTTAAGTCTGTGCCCCAGTCACTAATGCCGAAGAAGCTGATGTTGGATGGTACTGTTATCACCTACAAGACCTTCTAACACCAGAAAAAGATGTCCTTTTCATCACAGGGGACTGGAATGCAAAAGTAGGAAGTCAAGAGATCCCTGGAGTGAGGCAAGTTTGGCCTTGGACTACAAAATGAAGCAGGGCAGAGGCTAACAGAGTTGTGCCAAGAGAAAGCACTAGTCATCACAAATACCCTCTTCCACAGCATAAGAGATGACTCTACACATGAACATCACAAGATGGTCAATACTGAAATCAGATTGGTTATATTCTTTGCAGCCAAAGATGGAGGTGATGGAATTGAAGCTGAGTTATTTCAAATCCTAGAAGATGATGCTGTGAAACTGCTGGCTTCAATATGCCAGAAAATTTGGAAGACTCAGCAATGGCCACGGGACTGGAAAAGGTCAGTTTTCATTCCAATCCCAAAGAAAGACAATGCCAAAGAATGTTCAAACTACCGCACAATTTCACTCATCTCTAGCAAAGTAATACTCATGTTCAAAATTCTCCAAGCTAGGCTTCAACAGTATGTGGACCAAGAACTTCCAGATGTTCATGTTGGATTTAGAAAAGGCAGAGGAACCAGAGATCAAATTGCCAACACCTGTGGATCATAGAAAAAGCAAGAGAATTCCAGAAAAGCATCTGCTTCATTGACTCTGCTAAAACCTTTGACTGTGTGGATCACAGCAAACTGTGCAAAATTCCTAAAGAGATGGGAGTATCAGACCACCTTACCTGCCTCCTGAGAAATCTTTATGCAGGTCAAGAAGCAACAGTTAGAACCCAACATGAAACAGTGGACTGGTTCCAAAGAGGGAAAGGAGTACATCAAGGCTGTATATTGTCACCCTGCTTATTTAACTTCTATGCAGAGTATATCATGCAAAATGCTGGCTGGATGAAGCATAAGCTGGAATCAAGATTGCTGGGAGAAATGTCAATAATCTCAGATATGCAGATGACACCACCCTTAAGGCAGAAAGTGAAGAGGAACTAAAAAGCCTCTTGATGAAAGTGAAAGAGGAGAGTGAAAAAGCTGGCTTAAAGCTCAACATTCAGAAAACAAAGATCATGGCATCTGGTCCCATCACTTCATGGCAAAAGGATGGGGAAACAATGAAAACAGTAACAGACTTTATTTCCTTGGGATCCAAAATGACTGCAGATGGTGACTGCAGCCATGGAATTATCAGACAATTGTTCCTTGGAAGAAAAGCTATGACAAACCTAGCAGCATATTAAAAAGCAGAGACATTACTTTGCTGACAAATTCCGTATAGTCAAAACTATGGTTTTTCCGGTAGTCATGTATGGATGTGAGAGCTGAACGGTAAAGAAAGCTGAGTGCAAAAAATTGATGCTTTTGAGCGTGGTGTTGGAAGACTCTTGAGAGTCCCCTGGACTACAAGGAGATCAAACCAGTCAAACCTAAAGGAAATCAGTCCTGAATATTCATTGGAAGGACTGATGCTGAAGCTGAAACTCCAATACTTTGGCCACCTGATGCAAAGAACTGACTCATTGAAAAAAAGACTCTGATGCTGGAAAAGATTAAAGTCAGGAGGAGAAGGGAACAACAGAGGATGAGATGTTTGGATCACATCACCAACTTAATGGACATGAGTCTGGAGAAGCTCCAGGTGTTGGTGATGGACAGGGAAGCCTGACGTGCTACAGTCCATGGGCTTGCAAAGAGTCAGACATAACTGAGCGACTGAACTGAACTGAGCAGAATAATTAGCGATATTAAGTATCTTTTCTTGCGCCTATTGGCCATTTCTATTTTCTCTTTGGAGAGAGATCTATTTAGGTCTTCTGCCATTTTTCAGTTGGGTTGTTTGTTTTTTGTTGTTAAGTTGTGTAAGCTGTTTGTATATTTTGGAAAGTAAGCTTTTGTCAGTCACGTTGTTTGCAGATGTCTTCTCCCATTCCATAGGTTGTCTTTTCATTTTGTTTATAGTTTTCTTTGCTGTGCTAAAGCTTGTAAGTTTGAATAGATCTCATTTGTTTATTTTTGTTTTTATTTCTGTTTTTTTTGAAGATTGACCTAAGAAAACATTAGTATGGTTTAGGTCAGAAAATGTTTTGTTTATGTTCTCTTCTAGGAGTTCTATGGTTCCTTGTTTTATGTTTAAATTTTTAAGCCATTTTGAGTTTATTTTTGTGTTTGTTAGGAGGGTGTGGCCTAACTTCATCAATTTACATAAGGCTGTCTATCATTTGGCCTCTTTAAATCATATATCATTGAAGCTCACTCAGCTCAGAACACAGCTTTGTATTCTTATTGGCATATAGAGAAACTAGTGAGAATAGAAGTAGCATTTTCCCTAAACAAACCATGTTGCTGCAAAGACATGGATGGTGCCAGACTGTAGGATGACAACCTTGAATGACTGCTTGTACTCGCATGTCCCCGACTGAAATGATGATGATTCTAGACTCCTAGTGTAGGAAAGCCTCTTAGGGATATTTCAACTGTGCCAGAAAACAGATATCTGATAGACATGTTTAAACATGGTCATAAGTTCCAAATTGAGACTGGAAGTCTTAGGAAAATGTAAGTCCTGTTGTTAGATGACCTCTTAATTGGATACAGCCCTATGCCTCATATCAGTCCTAGATGTCGCTGATTGAGTATCTTTCTTCTGCAAGTACAAGAATTAGTCCCCCAAAAGGCTGTTAGAAAATACTTAGCCCATCATCTTTCCCCTGAAAGTACCCCTACTGAACAGTGTCCTTGTACCATGCCAAGGCACACTTGTCAGGTGCCCTTAGCAGAGATGCCAATCCCTTATCCAATAAATCGAAGTCAAATGGTGAAAAGCAATCCAAGCTACAGCAGGGAAACAGCTGATGTTTGGTTGAACTCCTCATAATAGCACCTTGCATGTTATCCAGAATGTTAAATATTATGATTTTAATTCCATCTAAAATATAAAAAAAAATTCCTTTTTCAATGAAAGAGCATGGCAGATAATTTTTAACATTTCTCAAAAAAATAATATGGTGAAATGATATCATTGAACTACTTCTAGAAGAATGTGGAGGCAGCTCTCTTTTCTAATCTGATATTTCTTTTGTAACCAACTGTGTACCAAGTTAGTGATTTGCGTATAACAGCCCCCTGGCACAAATTAAATGAAGCAAGATCCCATTGCAACTAATAAACTCACCGTAACAAGCCCCTCAACTTTGCCTGGCCACAGTGCTCAGCGAGATCACCATGTGTGGAACTGGATTACAAGATAAAAATAGCATTGTTCTGTGCTTTTAAACCCATACAACTCTATATTTCTCTTCGTAAATAAATTTTGTTTAATGACCAGTGATTAGCTCCTCTCTGGTTTGCTATAATATTAGTCTTGGTGTTTTTTGTTTTGTTTTGTTTTGTTTTTTTAATCACTAGTGTTACCGTACTTTGGAAGAAGAGCTGCAATTTAAACATATTTTGAACAGAAGAAGAAAAGGCAGCCAGGTTCTTTTGGCATCAGTTCACACAGCCTATCATTCCAAAACATTGCTGGTTTTACGCTGATATCATCCACCAATGTCAGCACAGCTGAGGTGACTGTGCTAATTAACTGTCCTGAACCAGCTGAGAAAGCTTGTATAAACTCCATGGGAATATGAGCTGTTAGAACAAAATTCTATCCAGTGGAGCTAGGGACCAAACCCACATATAAACTCAAAACATGGAACAGTTGCCCTTAACCATCAGGTGATAACATCATCAGCTTAAGATGTCAGGGAGTTAGAAAATACAGGGTTCGTATGACATAATAAAAATTAATCACATGTAAAGAGTTCAAGGCCTCCCCCCATCTCCTGTTTACAACAGAGATTAGGAAATGACCAGTCAGTATATGGCATCTCCAAAGATAGAAAGCACTGCCCCTGCAAAGGTTGATTCTCAAGAGAAAAATCAGTACAACATAAACGTTAGGATCTCTAAGAGGCTGCTTAAGGTGTGTACAATCAAGTGGGAATAAAGACAGTTGCCCCGGGAATGTGATGCAACAGTTAAGTGTCATTTGGTCTAAACAATAAGGGTCAAAACCTCTAGAGGGTGTGTGAATTGTAACATAGCACTCGGATAAGAATGATTTTGCTTCAGAGACTTCAAGGAGCTTCAGGGTATTCAGGGATAGAAGAGAGAGTTTTATAAATTTCTATGGACTGAGAGTGGTCCTAGCAGACTCCTGACATTTAGTTAATGGCAGATTGGATATTTGGATATAAAAAATTTATAACCAATTCAAGACAATAAGTTGTCATCTTATTAACTAGCTCAGTCTAATTTATATTTTCTCTAAGGATAGACCACCACCTTCCAAAAAAAAGCCTGATAGAAATGGGTGATGGGAATATAATTATTTTTAAGTTTTAAAAAGACAAAATTATGTATTAATCTGCAGATGGTTTAGTTTAGGTCAAAAGGTTATAAATGTTAGAAGAGAAACCAAGTCTTTGAAGCCATCACCCTTGTAAGATCATCATTTGGGTTCAAGAACTCGAGAATAGAGGAAGAGAGCACATTGTTTATTGGAAACTGAAAGTCAGTGTTTTTCTGTCATGGGGAAAATACTGATTACCTCCTATAATTGTGTCAATGACAAGAGAGAGAGACATGAAAGGAGGGACTATTAGGAGATAATTCCTCGAAAATCATAGGTTCAAGGTAAAAACTTCTTGAAGTGGGCTGGTTTCAGATCAACCTGAAATTAAGAGAGTTGAAATCCTCCCCCATCTTTACTGTCTCCATCACAAAAAGAACCAGTGTTATACCAAAAGAGGGTTGCCCTAGGAAAAGATAACTTATGTGCTATACTTCTTAGAAGAGTGGTCTTAGCAGACTCTTGACATTTAGTTAATGGCAGATTGGATATTTGGATATAAGAAAGTTATAACCAATTCAAGACAAATAAGTCATCATCTTATTAACTAGCTCAGTCTAATTTAAATTTTCTTTAAGGATAGACCCATAATCATCAAAACTTTTCAATACAGTATGGATTTCAGGGCTTGGTGAGAAAAGAGAGAGACTATTGTTTCCTTGATGGGCTGGTCTTTTTTTTTTTTTTTTTTTTTTGTTTATAAGGATTTCTATATGGAAATAGACACCTCAGCACCTAGACATAATGAAATATTCATTCGACATCCTTTATTTTTGAAATAGTAGAACCTGGCCAACACTTAAGCTACCAAGTAATAATAAAAATTAAATATATTAATGAAAAATGAAACTCTTATTTGGCTGTGCTTCACTAGACACAACATTAAGACCATCTTGGGTACCATAGATTTGTAGATTGGCAGGCCTATATCAGGACTGTGGAGGATCTGATTATTTTTCCCTGCTTGTAAGAGAGCAGGTTTTCCAAATTTGGAAATAGCTCAACTGGAACTTCATCACCTCCACTAGCTTTGTTCGTAATGATGGTTCCTAAGGCCCACTTGGGAGAAGGCAATGGCACCCCACTCGAGTACTCTTGCCTGGAGAATCCCATGGACAGAGGAGCCTGGTGGGCTGCAGTCCATGGGGTCGCGAAGAGTCGGATACGACTGAGCGACTTCACTTTCCCTTTTCCCTTTCATGCACTGGAGAAGGAAATGGCAGCCCACTCCAGTGTTCTTGCCTGGAGAATCCCAGGGACGGCAGAGCCTGGTGGGCTGCCGTCTATGGGGTCGCACAGAGTCGGTCACGACTGAAGCGACTTAGCAGCAGCAGCAGCAAGGCCCACTTGACTTCAGACTCCAGGATGTCTGGCTCTAGGTGAATGAACACCCCATCATGGTTGCCTGGGTCATTTAGATCTTTTTGCATAGTTCCTCTGTGTATTTTTGCCATCACTTCTTAATATCTTCTGCTTCTGTTAGGTTAAACCATTTCTGTCCTTTATTGTGCCCTTCTTTGCATGAAATGTCCCCCTTGGATCTCTAATTTTCTTGAAGAGATTTCTAGTCTTTCCCATTCTGTTTTTCCTCTATTTATTTGCACTCATCATTTAGGAAAGCTTTCTTATCTTTTTCTTATCTTTCTTATCTCTCTTTGATATTCTTTGGAACCCTGCATTCAGATGCATATATCTTTCCATTTCTCTTTTGCCTTTACTTCTATAGGTGTCTATTTGCTTCTCTTCTTTTTTCAGCTATTTATTAGGCCTCCTCATTTTGCCTTTTTACCTCATTTCTTTTTCATGGGGATGGTTTTGATCACTGCCTCCTGTACAATGTTAAAAAACCCCTGTCCATAGTTCTTCAGGCTATCAAATCTAATCCATTGAATCTATTTGTCACTTCCACTGTATAATCATAAAGAATTTGATTTAAGTCATACCTGAATGACCTAGTGGTTTTCCCTACTTTCTTCAAATTAAGTCTGAAGTTTGCAATAAGGAGTTCATGGTCTGAGCCACAGTCAGCTCTCAGTATTGTTTTTGCTGACTGTATAGAGCTTCTCCATCTTCGACTGCAAAGAAATAATCAATCTTGGCAGAACATGAGCCTCGTGGAGCAAAGCCAAAGGATTTTGTCACCCGCAGCACACAAACAGCATCAGTTCATGTTCACATCAGTTCCCCTTGTTTCCACCCACTGCCCATGGGCTGATGTTGAGTGGTTCAGGCATATGCTGAGTACATTGTTGGTTTGTCTCACAGCTGGGCAACCTCAGGCATAGAGAATAATGGGCTACAAGCAAACCTGCTTTAGCCTTGCCCCAAAAGGTTGCATTATATTCATTATACTAGGCAAGAAACAAACCATTACCTCTACTCCATAGAAAGATACTATCTCTATCTTCCAAGACTGTTTACCATGCAAACATCCTTGAAAAGACAGCCCTTCTTCAGATGTGCAGAAATATCAGGGACCAATGGAGATTTGTCTCCTGACAGCCTCATACTAACAGAAGCTGCTTCGGTATACATCATGCTCTCCACTGCTCACTCACCACCAGCCACAGAAGCAACTCCAGGGTGGCAGCCAGTAAATATAATGAGGCTGTGGAATTTCTACCCTGCTCTTGAGGTTATGCAGATCTGGGAGTATCTTCTTGGCTCCAGACCATGTGAAGGTATTAGAGACACCATTCATTTGGCCTCAAGTCACATAAAAGGAGAGCCCCATCTATATTGAGTCATTATGTGAATTGCTTTCATATAAAAATGAATAGAAATCTCACCAATCTTTTTTCTGCCTTTCTCTTCAATTCTTCTCATTCCTAGAATTTCGTAGGAAGCAGTAATCTTCCAAATCCTTAGGCTTTTGGAGAGAGGAGGGTTACATACTCATAAATAACTAAAAATGTCTGCTAGCTTGACTAATCAAACCCTTTGGACTATAGGGTTGAAGAAAACAACTTAGAACATCTAGTTCCTTCTGAAATGAAGATATATGAGGTGACAGTGCATCCAGATTCTCCTAAGAAAACAAGAAGTCAGAAGTTAACTGCTCTATTTGAATTTCTATGGCATGCGTGCTTTAGTGAAACAGAACATGGCCTGGAATCAGGGAGTCTCAAATACAACACTATCACTGTCAGTCAGTCAGTTGAGTCAGTTTGGCCACTCAGTCATGTCCGACTCTTTGCAACCCCATGAATCACAGCACGCCAGGCCTCCCTGTCCATCACCAACTCCTGGAGTTCACTCAAACTCACGTCCATCGAGTCAGTGATGCCATCCAGCCATCTCATCCTTGGTTGACCCCTTCTCCTCCTGCCCCCAATCCCTCCCAGCATCAGGGTCTTTTCCAATGAGTCAACTCTTCACATGAAGTGGCCAAAGTACTGGAGTTTCAGCTTTAGCATCATTCCTTCCAAAGAAATCCCAGGGTTGATCTCCTCTAGGATGGACTGGTTGGATCTCCTTACAGTCCAAGGGACTCTCAAGAGTCTTCTCCAACACCACACTTCAAAAGCATCAATTCATCACTCAGCTTTCTTCACAGTCCAACTCTCACATCCATACATGACCACTGGAAAAACCATAGCCTTGACTAGATGGACCTTTGTTGGCAAAGTAATGTCTCTGCTTTTTAATATGCTAAGTTGATCATAACTTTCCTTCCAAGGAGTAAGCATCTTTTAATTTCATGGCTACAGTCACCATCTGCAGTGATTTTGGAGCCCAGAAAAATAAAGTCTGATCTTGACTAGATGGACCTTTGTTGGCAAAGTAATGTCTCTGCTTTTTAATATGCTAAGTTGATCATAACTTTCCTTCCAAGGAGTAAGCATCTTTTAATTTCATGGCTACAGTCACCATCTGCAGTGATTTTGGAGCCCAGAAAAATAAAGTCTGACACTGTTTCCCCATCTATTTCCCATAAAATGATGAGACCAGATGCCATGATCTTCGTTTTCTGAATGTTGAGCTTTAAGACAACTTTTTCACTCTCCTCCTTCACTTTCATCAAGAGACTTTTTAGTTCCTCTTCACTTTCTGCCATAAGGGTGGTGTCATCTACATATCTGAGGTTATTGATATTTCTCCAGGCAATCTTGATTCCAGCTTGTGCTTCTTCCAGCTCAGCATTTCTCATGATGTATTCTGCATAGCAGTTAAATAAACAGGGTGACAATATACAGCCTTGACATACTCTTTTTCCCATTTGGAACCAGTCTGTTGTTCCATGTCCAGTTCTAACTGTGGCTTCCTGACCTGCATACAGGTTTCTCAAGAGGCAGGTCAGGTGGTCTGGTATTCCCATCTCTTTCAGAATTTCCCACAGTTTATTGTGACCCACACAGTCAAAGGCTTTGGCATAGTCAATGAAGCAGAAATAGATGTTTTTCTGGAACTCTCCTGCTTTTTTCATGATCCAGCAGATGTTGGCAATTTGATCTCTGGTTCCTCTGCCTTTTCTAAAACCAGCTTGAACATCTGGAAGTTCACGGTTCATGTATTGCTGAAGCCTGGCTTGGAGAATTTTGAGCATTACTTTACTAACATGTGAGATGAGTGGAATTGTACAGTAATTTGAGCATTCTTTGGCATTGTCTTTCTTTGGGATTGGAATGAAAACTGACCTTTTCCAGTCCTGCGGCCACTGCTGAGTAGCCCTTAATAGGTCATAAGCCCTTGAAAATAGGTCTAAGTTAGGTCTCAATTTAGTTATCTATAAATTGGTACTGAAAATACCTATACCCTAGTGTGGGGTTTCACAAAAGAAAATTTTTGTAACACACTTTGCACAGTGCCTGGCTTTCTGAATAATCGTTGTTATGTGATATATTTATCCTGTCACTCTCGAGAAGCCATAAAATGCAATGTGGTAGTGCAGGGTTGCCCTTAATTTACTGCTTGGCCTGAGAATCATTCTTACAGTTACCAGTAAATCAAGAGTTAGCTCCCAGTACTCTCAGCATCATGGAGGCGTGTCTTGCTGTGTTACGTGAATTTGACTTGGCTTCTTTGGCGGCAGACTCCAGCTTTTTTCAGCTAAATAACAGAGTTCCAAGATGAATGCCAGGAAATCTGGTCTCTATAGAGCTTGATCACCTGTAAATAGCTTATCTATTAATAGATCCTAGTGCAGAAGTCTCATAAAAATATTTCTAAAAATCACTGTCCTTTTTCAACTTCAGATACCTTATAGTATGATTGCATTTTAAATCAAGGTTTTGAGTTGTGGAAAAATACAGCTTATATAGGTTAGAACTAGTTGAAAGTGAATGTGTTAGTAGTATCTAACTTTTTGTGACTCTATGGATTGTAGCCCGCCAGGCTCCTCTGTCCATGAGATTCTCCAGGCAAGAATACTGGAGTGGGTTGCCACTCCCTTCTCTAGGGGATCTTCCCAATCCGGGGATGAAACCTGGGTCTCCTGCATTGCAGGCAGACTCTTTACTGTCTGAGCCACTAGGGAAGCCCCCTAGAACTAATTAGTAGTACTCAGCTCTGTAATATCACCCTGCTCTTTACACCTAATCTTTTACATCATCAAAGCAGTTAAAACAGTAAACCCTGGAAGTTAAAGAAACTGGACTCGGAAAAAGTATTAAAGTGCCTTTCCCATTCAGTAAATTATCTCTGTAGCTGAGTCATTAACTCACTGTTCTGTGCTGTGCTTAGTGGCTCAGTCATTTCCGACTCTGTGACTCCATGGATGGTAGTCAGCCATGCTCCCCTGCCCATGGACACTCCCTAGGCAATAATACTGGAGTGGTTTGCCATGCCTCTTTCATTTACTCACTAGACTGATATCTATTGAGATTCCATCGATGAACAAATTACTATCCTGGACCCTCATCAATGAGCAAATTACTATCCTGGACCTTGATTATTCCTGTTTGATTAGGTCTTATGACCACAGTCAGAGAACTTACTGCTTAAAAGGAGAAGGCAGCTTTAATACTGTATCTGCCAGGATCCATGCTCAATGATAGATGTTCCTAAATATATATAAAGTAGGATACTTTTGCTTTCATTTAACAGAAAAATTCAGCTCACTTTGTTTAAAATTTAGAGTAAAAAACATCATGTTGAGCAGTTCATAGGAACTAGCTTTTGTAGATAGTTAATACACGTAATGTGCTTTTAACAATATCTGGTATCTAGTAAACACTCATTAAATTTTATCTATTATTAATACCTAGCACACTTACTCATAGAGTCTTAGGATTTATATATAAAATAAATGAGAACAGAGTGGATTTTGTACAAGGAATGAGGGATAGATTTTATACAGAACATATTTAAACTGGTTCTTGCTCTTAAGACTGCCAACTAGACAGGGAAAGTCTTTCAAGGCAGAGAAAGTAACATATGCAAGGCAAGGAAGTTTGAAGGACAGAGTGACTGATTAAAGAAATGTGATTCATCTATACAGTGGGATAATAAGCAGCCATTGAACAGAATAAGGTAGAATCTATGCATTATAATAATATTATTAATGAAAAATTGTTTCCACAATAGTATGCACAGTATGCTCTCTTTTGGTTTTTAGAATTTCTATTTTTTAATTTATAATCATTATCAATTTTTTAAAATGAAAAACTATATTATGAAATCATGAATTAGCAAATTGTCTAGTTTTACAAGAGGAGTGGAGGAGGATGAAATGAAATTAGAATTTGGTATTAGACTATATGCTATACTAAAAAATTGGGACCTTCTGCTCCAGACTAGATCAGGAGTTGGAACTGGAGCCCACGGGCCAATCTTAGACCACAACTTGTTTTTGTAAATGAAATTGTATTGGAACACAGCTACTCCCATTCGTTTATATGTGATCTATGGTTGCTTTTGCACTGCAGCAGCAGACTTGAATAGCTGTGAGAGAGACTATATGGCCCACAAAGCCTGGACTATTTATTACTGAGCCTTCACAGAAAAAATTGCTGACCTCTCCTATAGATAATGAAAAGACATCAAAGTATGGGTGGCATCATCAAGCCTGTTTATTAGCAAGATAATACCAACAGAGCCTGGGAAACAGATATGAAAATGTTAATTGTAATAACTGATGAATAGCCTGCTTTACAGAAATGTCTCAGTAACTCTCTTACTATTTTAAAAGTAAAAACAGCAATTATTGTATCATTTTTATAAAAGAGAAAAATGAGTAACAATCCAGGTAGCTGTTAAGTGATGTGTCCCCAAATAGAACATAGCTCTAGGAAGAAAGGGACTTTATCTTATTCACACTTCTATCTCCAGCAGCAAGGACCATGTCTAACACCTGATCAGGCATTTATCTAAATAAGTATTTATGGCCCAAATGCATGAAGGAATCAGTGAATAAATAAATGAGTGAGTGGTAAGTTTGTGTGGGAGTATAGGCAGCCTCTGAAAGCCATCCTGCAAAATCAGCCATCCCAAGTCTGTCATCCTGCCAGTGCATCAGGCAGTGACTTAGTTGAGAACTTTTCATGTTGTCTTAGGAGCTAGGAGCCAGAAAAACCAACCCAGATTCTCTCAGCCCTGTAAGCTGTATCACTCCTCTATATTCTACCTGAAAAGAGTTGTCTTTTCATTTATCTGATTTGTTTTTGCCATGTAGTGTGCCCTATTTGCTAGCAGTTTCTCACATCCAGCTCATGTCTACTCTTTAATTTTAAGCAGTTCTGAAGTTCCTTCCCATTGCTACAGGGATTCCTTTCCCCTCAGCAGGTTACCATCCATCACCCACTCAGTAGACAGTGTTGAGTGTTGTCAAAAACTGCTGTTGCACAGTTTCTATCTAGTCCTTGGTCTTTCATCTGCACCAGCCCTTGAAAGCTGACAGGACAAATTGCTTGCTTTCCAGGTCGTAATGTTTATCTCCCTTCAGGTCTCACCATCTGCTGTGATTTGGAAGCTCAGGTAAGTGCATTTTTTCAACTTTTTTCAGCTGCTCAGCTTCTGCAGGTATTGCTGTGTCTCTGTCCTCTCACTTTTCAGACATCATCTCCGGAACTGATGGGGTTGATATTGAAATTGATGAATGTGCATGGTGCCTTTCTCCTTCCGTGCTGCCTGTCATTCTTTGCATTGCACAGATCTGATTTGTCCACTGAGGCCTTCGTGTAAAGCAGGTGAAAGCATCTGTGAAATCACAATTAGCTGTGTCCTTCCTTCATTCCACTTCTTATCTGCTAGCTCACAATATTACTTTCCTTAGTTTCTAAGGCAGAGACAGTAAATGGTGGCCAGATGTCTTTGCCTTATCCTGAAAGTGACTCAGAGTTTGGAAATTTGATTTTAAAGATGGAAACCTGTCTTTCCTTCCAGATTTGGAAGAAATGGTACCTCTGGCCTTGTGTTTCTCTTTGGCAAAAACATGCAGGAGTGAATTCTCAACTACATTCTTTTCATGCTATTCACACTGAAAATTTCCTTAGTCTCACTGCTTCTCCAATCTATCCTTACATCTAATAAGCATTAAGTGTTTATCATTGCTCTTTACACCTAGGGTTTATAGTTTGAGCTTTTTCAAACTCTGGCATAAAGCCAACTGTCCAAAATTCATTTAGAGAAGATTCTATCAACTTTTTCTCTAAAGTGCCATAGAGTAAATACTCAGGCTTTGCAGACCACATGGTCTCTTATCTCTCTTAACTCAATTCAGCCATTGCAGAGTGAAGGCAGCCTTAGACAAAACCAAACAAATGAAAATAATTGTTCCAATAAAACTTGATGTACAAAACAAGATTTGGCCCCTTGGCCATAGCTTTCTGAACCCTGTTTTAGAAAGTCACCTCTGATTTTGAAACCTCTACAGTACATCACCCTTTGTTATCCATTCATTAAGGAATACCAAAATATATGGAATTATTACAGTAACTGGTACAATCTCCTTCCACACTGATTAAATGAGTTTGTATGCATGAATGTGTATTAACATGTAATCTTAGAAGCTCCAATTAAATCATTTTAGAGGGCCTGAAGTTGTTTTCTCTGGATAGAGAAGCCTGACACTCTATAGTCCATGGGACTGCAAAAGAGTTGGACATGACTTAGCAACTGAAGAACAAAATTTGTTTTCTAAATTGTAAACATTTACGGCTTTTGTGAAGCCTAATAAAACATTGCATATGGACTACTACATCCTGTATGAGTGAATAATAGGCCCTAATGAGACGACTGTTGAAGTTACTCCCTGGTCCTAACACAGTTCCCTTGGGAGCTACATTATCAGCATTGAGTCACCATGGATCCATTTAGTGTATTGTGACAGAAGACACAGCACTCACTGCCCTCCCAGCAGCCATGTCCCCTGAGACTGTCAAGGCCCTGGGGAAGTATTTGTCTCATCTCATCTGTCTCATATTTGTTTAGCACTCTATATTGGCCACAACCTATGCAGTAAAAACACAACTAAATCTTCCTGGAGATGTTTCTTCATAAACTACTGCGTACCAGTGCCAGGCACTGTATGTATGTATGTATATGTGTGTGTGTGTGTGTAAGGTTTTCTGAGAATTAGAGACTGTATATATAGTCATAGTAATCATGTGTAATAATTCTATATATAAACTAATTCTTAGAACACCTAACTTTATAGATGAGGAAAGTGAGACTTACATGTTAAACAGCTTGTCCACATCATAGAACTTCAGTGTCTCTGCCTCTGAAGTACATGCTTAATCACAGTGTAGTTTTTCCTTAATACAATGTTTTCCATATGTTTATTCCCTTCCACACACACTAAAAAAAAGAAAAAGGCTATTTCACTTAGTACTTGATGCAAGCTTTACGATCAATAAATTTTTCTTGAATAATAAAAATTTTTCTCTAACCAAAATTTGTCCCTCTTCTCAGGAATCCTGTCCTGATTAGAAAGCAACATTATTTACTCAAATATCTAAGCTAAAGGGCAATAGCACCTACCCTTCATTTTCCTTAGCTTTAGTTCTCCATCCAGTTGGTCACTGTGCCAGTTAATTTTATACATCAGCTCAGCGGGCCATGGTGCCCAGATATTTGTCAAACATTATTCTGGATGTTTCTCTTGAAAGTTTGTTTTTTTTTTTTTTTTAATAAGATTGACTTATAAATTGGTAAATGTTGAATAAAGCACAATGGCCTCACTATTGTGAGTGGACCCTATCCAGTTAGTCAAATGCCTTAATGGCTGACCTCTGCCCTAGCCCACACCCCTGAGCAAGGAGGAGTTTTACCAGCAATGACCTTCAGACTTGAACTGCGACACTGGATCTTGCCTGGGTCTCCTTTTTTATGTTTCTCTGAAGAACTCTACTATAATGACTTAGAATAAATTCTTTCTTTCTCTAAAATATTTTTAACCTTTCTCGATGCTTTCCATTAGCTCAGGTCCCAAACTTTTGACTTATAATTAGTCTTTCTGCTTCCAGTTTCTTTAATTCCCAATTTAGAATTATGTCAGTGGCTCCCAAGTGACTGTGGATTAAATTTAGACTCCTTGGCATGACATTTAAGGTCCCGCACAATTTGGGGCCAGCTCCTGACCAGTTCCATCATGGATTCCCTCCCCATTCTGCTTCCCCATACCAATTAGCATTCCTTGAAGTGGTCCTGCTTCCACACCTCTGGCTCTTAAAACCATCTCTGCCTTTCTTTTTGTGTTGGGAAATGTTTTTCTGGACATCTGAACAAGAATTCCAGTTACCAAGTGTACAATCAAGTAGAAGTTAAAGATTTTGGTTCTAGCATCTTAGCTGACCTCACTACTCACTTGGGATCATGAGTTAAAAGCAAGAAAAGAATTCAGCCTTCCTGAAGAATTCAGCCATCCTTTCCTTTCCCCTATGGATCATATAAATCCATATATACCCTTTAGACTATTCACACAATGAAAGAACAACCTGTTATAGCTGAAACAATAAACAGTAAGCACACTGACAATCCACTGTTTGACTGCATTTTTATTCTCCTGATGTTTTTCACTTAACTGACATAATATCCCAGTTACACTTTCACGGGTAGCCACACCTTCCTCAGAGAATGATGGGGCCCATATAGCTTCCAGGATAATTTGAAGTCTTTTGTTTCATGTTATATTGAATTTCTTCAGACTGATTTCTGACTACCTGTCATGAATGTTTCTTTTGTTCATTAGAATGTAAGATTAGGGTTGGTTTAAAATTCCCTTTGGTGAATTGTTAAGAACTGTGAAATGTTATCAAAAGGTCACTGAAATACATGTGCCAGTAGCTATTAAAGTTAATAGACAGCATGGCCAATTCTATATCTGGAAAATGGCCCAGTCAAGAATGCAGACACTATATCGCCAATTCATTCAACAAAGGAGATCAAGTTCCTCTCCACTGTGCTAAGCTAGGAATATAAAAATAAATGCAACATACCTTCTGCCCTTAAGAAGCTTATAGTTGAAGGAAGGAAACAGCCAGATTAACAAACCATAGCTTTCTGTATTGTAAATAATGCTTATAAACTTACAAGAAGGTGTGCATCAACTTAGAGGGTAATCAAGAGAGGCCCCACTGAAAAAGGAAACAAAAACAATTTTAAACTGAGTCAAATGATTTCATGTAGTTGAAAATCTGGCTTGCTTTAGAGAACTGATTCTAAGTGATATCCTCATACCAACATCATCAGCATCATCTAGGCACTTGTGAGAAATGCAAATTTGGGCCCCCATTAAGCCCTCCCGAATCAGATACCCAAGAAATGAGACCCACCATCTATGTTTTAGCATGCATTCTGCATTATTCTGATATACACTAGAGTTTAATAGTCACTAATTTAAAGCAGGCTTCCCTGGTAGCTCAGACATTAAAGAATCTGCCTGCAATGCAGGAGACCTGAGTTCAGTCACTGGATTGGGAAGATCCCCTGGAGGAGGGAATGGCAACCCACTCCAGTGTTCTTGCCTAGAGAATCCTAGGGACGGGGAAGTCTGGTGGGCTGCAGTCTATGGGGTCCCACAGAGTCAGACACAACTGAAGCGACTTAGCAGCAGTAGCAGCAGTGTTTGTTAAAATACCTACAGCAGAGGTCAAGTGAATATTTATATTCATATTTCTGTTGCTTTTTAAAATACTGCTTTTATTTTAGGAGTATTCTAGTTTTTTAAAAATGATATTACATATTCTATATGAATTTCAGTTCACAATAAAAATCCAGATAAGGATTTGGCATTTGATATCATATTCATTTGATATATCTCTTTAGGAATGATTATGGCAAATGGCAGCTCTGCTTTCTAATTTATGTCATAATTTTGCTTAACTAAGAATTGTGTAGATGGAAAGGTTACTAGTACTTGGAACTTCCTTACTTGGAACTAGTACTTGGAACTTCCTTAGATACTTTTCTGTGGTATTTGATTCTGAAGATTTTTTAAAAATAATTCTGGGTAGATTACTAAAATATCCAATTACAGTCAAATGGGAAGAATATTTTTTAGCATCAGTCCCGTTCATCTTTATTTGGTCCGGGGGGAATTTTTTCTTTTTTTTTTTTGGTACACGTTGATATTCTCCATATGAGCACAGTTCAGCACATGGAACATAGAAGGTAGAGCCAATCATTTCAACCACCTCATGATGGCAGGTTGACTAAGGCACTCCATTCTTGTCTCATGCATGGATTTGAATTTTCTCTCTTCTCTATCTACCTCCAAAATTTACTCACTGGAAGAGGGAGCCAAAACTAAGTCTCCAAAATCGCTGCTCTTACAGTTAAGAGTGTGAAAGGACCTTGAGAATTATAGTCTGCTCAGAGCAGCACAACACTGTCTTATATTTAGAATTTGGTGATGACCCTATAACCACCGGGTAAGGAGGAGTCCAATGTCTTCTTCTGCTGGATCATGGAAAAAGCAAGAGAGTTCCAGAAAAACATCTATTTCTGCTTTATTGACTATGCCAAAGCCTTTGACTGTGTGGACCACAATAAACTGTGGAAAATTCTGAAAGAGATGGGAATACCAGACCACCTGACCTGCCTCTTGAGAAACCTGTATGCAGGTCAGGAAGCAACAGTTAGAACAGGACATGGAACAACAGACTGGTTCCAAATAGGAAAAGGAGTACATCAAGGCTGTATATTGTCACCCTGCTTATTTAACTTCTATGCAGAGTACATCATGAGAAATGCTGGGCTGGAAGAAACACAAGCTGGAATCAAGATTGCTGGGAGAAATATCACTAACCTCAAGTACGCAGATGGCACCACCCTATGGCAGAAAGTGAAGAGGAACTAAAAAGGCTCTTGATGAAAGTGAAAGTGGAGAGTGAAAAAGTTGTCTTAAAGCTCAACATTCAGAAAACGAAGATCATGGCATCTGGTACCATCACTTCATGGGAAATAGATGGAGAAACAGTGGAAACAGTGTCAGACTTTATTTTTCTGGGCTCCAAAATCAGTGCAGATGGTGATTGCAGCCATGGAATTAAAAGATGCTTACTCCTTGGAAGAAAAGTTATGACCAACCTAGATAGTGTATTCAAAAGCAGAGACATTACTTTGCTGACTAAGGTCCATCTAGTCAAGGCTATGGTTTTTCCTGTGGTCATGTATGGATGTGAGAGTTGGACTGTGAAGAAGGCTGAG